>APFE030902156.1:140187-239083 GCA_000404065.3 Pinus taeda | reverse complement strand
TCTGATCTCATCTAGCTCATTCAACTACTCCATTCTGTGCTTTTGGGCTTCTGATAGATCCATCCCCAACTAAACTGCCATCTTGAAAGTTTTGACTTGAAACTCAATGGGGAGCAGGACTTCTTTCCCATAAACAAGTTCATAGGGAGAATGTCCTGTTGTATTCCTCCATGTAGTTTTGTAGGCCCATAAGGCTTCAGGAAGCCTTTCAGCCCAATCTCTTCTATGTAGATGAACAGTCTTGGTGATGATACTTTCAATGAATTTGTTTTTAGACTCCACTTGGCCATTTGCTTGCGGATGGTAAGGAGTAGATTTCCTGTGCTTGATCTTGTATTCTTCCATCAGCTTCTCCATCATGTTGGATGTAAATTGACTTCCATGATCTGTCACAATTTCTCTTGGGACACCAGAGCGAGTAAAAATATCCTCATAAAGAAAGTTAACAACTCAATTTCCAGTAGCAGAAAGTAATGCTTTGGCTTCTACCCATTTAGTGACATAATCAGTGCATACCAATATATACTTCTTTTTCTTAGATGGTGGACTAATGGGTCCAATGAAATCTAAAGCCCATTTTTCAAAGGGTTCAATGAGTACCTGTGGTTGTAATGGAATTTCATTTGAAAGAGTCGGTTTCCCTACTCTTTGGCAGCTGTCACACCTTTTGACATATTCTTTTGTGTCCTTGAAAAGGGAAGGCCAATAATATCCTAAAGAAAGGATTTTATAGTCCGTCCTTTTGTCAATAAAGTGTCCACCGCATGGCTCATCATGACATGCCTTGAGGATGTCAGGCATTTCATCTTCCCGAACACATCTTCTAATCACACAATCTGGCCCTGTTTTAAACAATTCGTAGAAATCCATGATTATTTTGAACTCTCCTAAACAATTTTTATTTTTTCACCAGGAAATAGATGTGGAGGCAGTTTCCCTGTAACCAAATAGTTAGCAATATCTGCATACCAAGAAGTCTTAGTAGTTACTGCAAAAAAATATTCATCTGGAAACTTATTCTCTACAGGAGAATCTTCTTTAGTATTTTGGATCCTAGACAAGAAATCAGCTACTGTATTTTGTTTTCCTGGTCTATCCAACACAGTAATATTGAATTCTTGTAAAAGTAAGAGCCATCTTGTAACTCTCCCATTAGTAACAGTTGGTTATTAGATATCTAATTGTAGAATGATCAGTATGGACAAAGTGTCAATAGCCATATAATGTAATGTCTAATTATTGATTGAGAAAACAGCTAAAACTCTTTTTTCATCACAGTATAGTTCAACTCAGTGGGAGTCAAATTTTTACTGGTATAGTAAATGGCATAAGGAACTAAATCCTTTTGACCCAACACAACTCCTAGAGTTGTATCTGAAGCATTTGTAGAAATATGGAAAGGAAGTTTCCAATTTGGCCCTCTCAAAATGGGTTCTTCAGATATTCTTGTTTTCAAAGTTTCAAATGCTGATTGACAATCAGGATCCCATTTGAATTCATAGTCTTTTGTAATCAATTTGAAGAGTGGAGATGCTCTTTTGGTGAAGTTTTCTATAAATCTTCTATAATACCCAGTAAATCCCAGAACACTTCTAACATCTTTTTGACAAGTTGGAATAGGCAACTTGGAGATGACTTCAACTTTTGATTTATCAACTTTAATTCCATCCCCTGAAATATGATGTCCTAAAACAATCCCTTCAGTAAACATCATAAAGCATTTTTCATGACTCAATGAAAGATTTGTTTCTTTACATCTGATAAGGACTTTTTCCAAATTCTCTTAGGCCTCTTCAAATGAATCACCATAAACTGTAAAATCATCCATATAGACCTCTACACAATCGTGGATTAGATTAGAAAATATTCCTAGTACTGCCCTTTGAAATGTTGCGGGTGCATTTCATAATCCAAAAGGAAGCACTCGGTAAGAAAAAGTTCCCCATGGACAGGTGAATGTGGTCTTATCTTGATCTTCAGGTGCCACCTAAATTGATTATAGCCACTAAAACCATCCAAAAATGAAAAGTACTTTTTGCCTGCTAGAGTATCTAATACCTGATCGATAAAAGGTAAAGGAAAGTGATCCTTTAAAGTCGCTTTATTCAATTCCCTATAATCAATGCATACCCTCCATTTACCATTCTTTTTAGGTACTATAACCAAAGGAGAAACCCATCGGCTATCTGAAATTGGATAAATGAAGTTTACATTGAGTAGTTTTTGGAGCTCCTCTTTCACTATTTCTCTAAGATTTGGATTCATCCTTCTCTGAGGTTGTTTGATTGGTCTACTGTTTTCCTCAATGTAGATGTGATGAATACAAGTCTTAGGGTCAATACCTTTCATGTCAGTATACTCCCATGCAAATGCAGTAGAATGTGTGTTGCAAGATTTTTGGTTAGCTCTTCCTGTTGTGCTCTTTCCCAAGTTTTTGTTGATATTCAATTGTTTTAACCTGGAAAATCTCAGTGGTGTGGAACTTACCAAACTCTTCCATAGAGTAAAGAGGACATTTGTCAGATGATAGATACTCAATGTCAGAATTTAACTGAAATTGTGTGTGGTCATATTCTGAAGGAGGTTTCAAAGTTTTCTAATTGGTTCAGAATTTGACTATCGTTCACTGATTTTTAGAAATGCGTACCGACAGTTGTATTAGTGTCCTCATCATCGACCCATTCATTATCTCCTATTTCTGTAATTGTTTTTGCTGGAGGATACAGATTGAATTTCTTTGTCGAATTACCATCAGAAATATACATATCCCATGATCTATAACTGATAAAAGAATTAACTGTGGCTAGCCAAGGTCTTCCTAAAATGAGTGGATGCCCTCCTAGATTACTCTTGGGATTTAAAATCATTAAATCCACTAGATACTCCCAATAACCTAAGGAGACTGAAATGTCTTCTAATACATCATTTGGTTTAATAATTGATCGATCTGCAAGTTGCAGTAAAGTAGGTGTAAAAAGAAGATTAGGAAGTTTTAGCTGTTCCATAGTCTGTCTATGCATAGTGTTGATAGCAGCCCCTAAATCAATCAAAGTATTTGGAATTTCTACCCCATTGATATGTGTTTTGACAATTGGACTACCGGGATCTACATACTTCTGCATGGTAACTTTTCCCATCATGATATCTGCAATTTTTCCTACCAGTTGGATTCTTCTTGTATCTCTTGGTTTCCTTCCTAGTCTTTTGAGACTCAACTCCTTTATTGTTTTAGCTAGAATAGGAATTTCTCTAATGGCTTGTAATAAGGGAATCTTGATACAGACATTCTTTAATTCATCTAGAAAATCAGAGTCAGGCAACAAGATTTTTTTTTCCACTCCTTTATCAATTTGTAATCTTTCAGGAAAAGGAGGTATGGATAAAGATGCAGGTTGCTTGACTATAGGAGTTGTGGGGGTTGATTCTTTTTCTTTTTCTTCTTGAGTGCTTTGGTTTTGAAGAGATGCTTCAAAACCTTTATTGGCTTTAAGAGATTCTTCCTCAGAAATGCTTTTCTTTTGAGCATCTATAGAAGGCTTGTCTAGGACTCTACCAGATTTGAGTTGTACATCATTGAGAGGAACAATCATATAGGTAGGAAATTGTTGTCCTTCTACCATGTAAGCATTTTGAGGGTTTTTATTATTTGGATTTGGCAATGGCTAGGAAGGTAATTGATTTGTCTTTTGTTAGAATGGAAGCAAGAGTTTGGAATTTGGATTCTATTGAGAAGGTTGTTGTTGTGGAAATGGTAATGAAAGTTGTGGATTCTGATTTGGAGGTTGTGGAACTTGTTGGTTTTGAAAAGATGGAGGATATTGATAACATTGAGAAAATCTCCCATAAGGATTTTGCATACCTTGTACCCATGATTGAAATGGATTTTGAGGTTGGGACCAAGTTTGTTGCCAAGGATTCCAACTTGGTGGGGTTTGAAAGTTCGTGGGGTTATTAAACCCTTGATTTTGTTGCCCCTGCCAAGGTCTCCTTGAAACAAAATAGAGAGACTCAATTGAATTTGGGTCTTCTTGAAAGATAGCTTTGAGCCCAGGAATTGAAGGAAAATCCTTGGTCTCATGGATTTCTGAGCAAATCGTGCATGTTTCTACAACTTTTGCATCCAAGGGGCATTCCCTTAGAGCATGTTTCTGCCTACACTTTGGACAAAAGATGGCCAAAGCTTCAGCTTCTGCTTTCTGCTTGTTTTGTATCTTAAGGGTGTCTAGTTTCTCACTAAGACTCCCTAAAATATATGTTTTGAACTCATCAAGCATGTTGCCAATCTCAGCCCTACTCACTGATCCAGTTGCAGATTTATTTGCTCTAATGGGAGAAGGATCTCTAGGCCCTTTTCCAGTTTTAGATTTTCCCCTTGAGAGATGGACATATAGCTCTGCTATATCACGAAGTGGAAGTTGAGATATATCTCCTTTCCCCATCATATTCAAAATATCTGTCCATTAATCTCTAATGGCTTTTAATAGAAGGGCTTTCAAGGTTTCTTAATCTAGGTTACTCATTTTTGCTCTTTTGAGGTTGTATTGAAATCTTTCAAGTAGATCCTACAAGTTTTCATCTTCTTTTTGTACCATTTTGAATACCTCATTCTTATGATTGGTGGGCATACAATAGTCCAGGTATCTATCCAAAAATGTTTGTTTCATGTCATTCCAACTCCTAATTGATTGAGTGACTAATCCCATGAACCATTTTAGAGAAGCTCCCTTCAATGTTGAAGGAAACAACTTGAGTTTTTGAGCATCTTCCATGTAATCATAAGTTTGGCACACGACTTCAAACTCAAATAAAAATGTTTCAGGGTCCTCACTTCTCAACCCATAAAAGTTTGGGAGGATAGATGGTGAGATTTTTTTCATTGTTGTTCAAGATTCCTCATCAACTATAGGAAATCCAAATGAGTTGTCTCCATCCCTGTTTCCCCCGTTGTTACCTCTACCTCCTCCATTGTTTCCTCCTCCTCTACCTCTACCTCTACCTCCTCCAAATTCGTTTACTACTTCCTCTGCCATGATAGCTTCCTCAGAGATTTCAGAGTCCTTTGGTTCTTCTACCAATGGCGAACGAGGAGGAATTTCTCCCTCTTCTTCTTCAGGTGATTCTACTTCCTAAATTACAATGTGTTTTCCTGTAGAAGTAAAGAAAGGGTCTTTTCCTAACTCAGATTCGGTGGATAGTGTGGGAGAGTCTCCTAATTCAACTACTGCCTCTCGAATTCTAGGGATCCTAAGATTAGGAGTATGAGTTGGAGATGTTGGAGGTGTATCTTGCCTATACCTTGGAGTAGATGGAGTTGTAAAGATCGAACTCTTGGCCCTAGCTATAAACCTTCCCCTAGAATCTCTTGCTCTATGCATGTCATTTTTTGTTTTCTTCAAGTTGGGTTAATAATTCTCTTTATGATCTTCCAGATCACTCTAGGTGCAAGAAGAGAGCATACTTAAGAAATTACTGAATCAATAACTCTCTTTTCGGATCCTCCAGGTCACACTAGGTGCAAGAAGAGAGCATACTTTGAGAAATCATCAATTTTTACCTTCCTTGAAATTTTCTTGTTTTTTTTAAAGAAATTGGCTACCTAGTTTCACTTCCCCAGCAACGGTGCCAAAATGTTTGGTTAATTTAGTGTGTTCTAAATTGCTATATAAATTGTCAATCCGGGAGTCGTAAACTGTTGAAGTGAAGTGCACTATCTATGCAAGATAACCATTTTCTTATTTCTTTGTCGTTTTTAGTTTTTGATTTTTTTTTGGATTTATCTTCTTGTTGATTCTCTAATGTGAGATGGTGTGTGAGATGGTCATTCTAATAATCAAGTATGGAAAAAAGTATTCAAGGTAGTGGTGGCCTTTAAAATAATTTCCAAACTTCAAAGTGTTCTAAAGGTTTTCAAACTTACAATGATGAAATCAAGATGTGCCTAGATTCTAATTAAACAAAATAGTGAACTAGTGACTATGAAACCCAATATCCTTGCTGCTGTATAAAGAAAAGAAAAGACTGAACTCAAAGCAATTTAAAAACTGTAAGCAAAGTAAACTAAATCATATCACATCAGCTCATTTTTGACCCCTCACCATTCGACTCGCTCTGGCTATAGGAGGTAATCATACACAAATTGAGTAATCTAATATCTAAATTGCATAAAATAACACTAAGATTAAACTACACATTCATCCTACAATCCCTCACCATTCGACTCGCTCTGGCTATAGGACGTTGTTAGCGCTTGGAATTCACCTAGGCTGAGATAGACAAACTCTCAAGGCTACATCAAACCATTTCACCTCGTAGCTAGCCCTACGAGGTATGAGAAGGCTCTCTCGGGTCAAAACTCGATGGATTTTGTCAATAGGATGAGTTGACCAATTAGGAAAAAAGATTTTAGGCTAGTAAATTGATAAGGGGGGTTGATTTAAAGATTTTTGGTTTTTTGGTGGCAATTGGAGGGAGTGCAATTCAGGGTGCGGGGATTGAGCACAGTTTTTGCAGGGGGATCTTTGGGGCAAGGTAGGAGTGAGCGCTGATGCCTTAATCTGAGATGGATGATCAGGGATGATAGAGAAGGAGCTAAAGAGGGCAAACAACCATTTGAATCCTCTCTAGATAGCAAAAAACATAAATTTTGAACAAACTAAAAAGCTGAGCATGTCAAAGCATGTATTCAAACTTTACCACTTCATCTGTCCAAATAGAAGCAAAAGAGAGATGTGGAATACATAAACAAACTTACAAGAACATGTAGAGAACACACCATCAACACAAGAATCCACAAGAATCCACAATGATGTCTGCAAAATCCTGGCCTTCCTTTTTTTTAAATTGCAGAGATAGATGTACAATATACAATAAAGCTTTCTTCCACAAGAGTCCAACCTTCCAACCTCTCAAAATGACTAAGAAAATACATAATATAGGCAAGCTAACCTCTTTCCTTGCCTCTAGGGGTTGAGCTCATCCTTCTAGGAGCAGTTTGAACAACTTCTAAATCAATCACTACATAATAGGCCAGCTCAACAACTTGTCTCTATTACTTAGCTAACTGATTCATGCATTAATTATTCACTTTTTACATCAAGGAAGCTTCTAGAAGGGTAAAGAGAGATAAAATCTATCAAAGTGCCATGAAAATATTACATTTATCCATCATCTACAAGTAAAAATGGTCAACCATAGTCAAAACAGTGTTTTTTGACAAAAAAGGTCAATTCTGGCAAAGCTGGCTCGAATGGTCGCGCCCCCTGTTCAAATGGTCGCGCCCCTTTGCAGCAACTTTTGAATGGGTTCCACTGGTCCAAATCAGGTGCAAGATGGCTCATTGGAAAGCTTGGTCTGTCTACTTTCCATCCCAAGTGGAATTTCTGAATTTGGAGTTGTTTTGCCCCCTCAAAAACCATTTCTCCCAAGGTCACTTTCTGCAACTCAAAAGTGGGCAGAAAGTCATTTTTTTGATGTATTTTGAGCTTTTGGAGGCTCAAATCTCAAAATTAAACTTCTCCCGAGTATTGGTAATTTTTCTCTTGGCATGTTGTGGACAAAAACCTCTCTCAGTTTTCCAAAATGCATCTCAAACTGCTCTGAAACATCATTTGAGTGAAACTTGCCCCGATGTGTGAAACAAGGAATTTGGTCGAAACGAAGCGAAATGAAGGGGATAGGGGGCTTCTAAATTCTTGGGGAAATTTTTTGGAGTGGGGAGGGATGTTAGGAAGTAGGGGAAAGTGGAATCTCAGAGATTGAGTGAGGGGAAGGGGTCCAAAAGGGCAAATCACAGGCCAAACCTAGAAAATTGCCAGGTTGTAGCTAGAAACTAGGGTTTGTGCAAAAATGAGGATTTTGGGAAATCTGAGTGTTGGGAAGTGTATGATATGGTACTTTAAGGATAGGGGAAGGTGTATGAACATCAGGAAACAAGTTTTGCCATTGATTTGACCATCCAAGAGAAATTGGCTTCAAAACCCTAGGAGAGGGAAATGAACTTGCCTGGGCGCAACTGAAGCATGATCAAGGTATCAAATGACCCATTAGACACTGACATGATAATGAAAACCCTATGAATGATGATAGACTCAGCTGAATGATGACATATACTGAAATTTGAGCAACTTTAGAAGGAGCATAAAGCAAACCCTAGACCTAATGCCTAGTGACCAAATTTTGCTTGAAGACTCACTGAAATGACAAAATTTGACCTTGACACTTCAAAATCACTATGTAAGAGCACATTTGATCACTGGAGGAAGGCTGTAAAGACTGACACTAACACAGTGCATGTTCAGTTCAGCAGGGACAGGTGTCAGAGGATCAGATTGCTATCAGTTGTGACTATAGTTGTGCATGATGATTTGCACAATCAATGGATTGATTATTGACAATGAGGATTGCGTGGTATATCCAAGGGAAAAACGAGTTTGCTTCATTCAATTCATCAGTATTCTCATGCAGGATTGTGCAGTTGAGGCAGGAAAGCAGTGGAAGAGATTTGTAGATCAGATCTGAGCTGTATTGTGTGTAACAGAGGTGGAGATACTTGTGAGAAGTATTATGTTGTGTAATGTTACATGACTCAATCATTAATATACAGATAGTTGGGGATTTTAGCGAGATGCTTTCCCCGGGATACATACTGTGTTAATGTGTGAATGCTCTTGATGTTTTATTGTTATTGATGCTGCTATATTGATGATCAACGTAGAGGAGCTTATATATTGTGTATGTTTTCTGCAATAGTACATGATCAGGATAATCTCCATTGAATACGTGTTAAATTATTCAAAATTTCTACACACAGATGATCATCCAAATCAAAGGATGATGGCTCTACCAGAACCATCAGTCTGCCGCACAGACGGTTGTCTGTCCTATGTACATGGAAATGAATTTATAAAGCTGAGCATGGGAATTCCCGCCTCAGCTAGATCATGAAAATGTTATGAAGATAATGTATTGTATTGTATCTTATTACAGGTCGCCTTCCAGTTCAAAAGAACCTCGGATCCTCATGATAAAGCAATTCACCCGACATCAAAAGATTTTCGACCTCACACTTTAGGGGGCAACTGTTATAGACATATTTGGGCCCTACAACCACAATCACATATGTCCATAAAACAAGGGCTTCTAAGTCCCTAAAAGTGTTGTTTCATGCCCTAAAGGAACAAGGTCAGCTTATTACATCATCTCCCAGAAGTTCTCCACAGAAAACTGCTCAGAACTGGCCAAAACTGGACCATACAGATTACCCAGTGCTAAGGGTGTGATGCATCTCACCTGCTCAATGTAAAAAGTATGATGCATACTAGAAAGCCATTCTTTAGGGTGCAATGGGCGAGAGTAGACAAATGGTGGAGACAATTTGCAAGGTGGATGATCATGGAATCTTGCATAAACTTCTCCTGTGACACTTGCCTCTCTAAATTCGCTCAGGGATGAGTAAGACATCATTAATATCCAAGTGGAATCAAGAACCATCAAAGAGAGGACACTAATCAAAATCTCAAAATCTGACTCACCCTCTTACAATCATCTATATATGGATCCCTCATCCCAGAGATCCAAAGGCTGGAATCTTGTATCTTGTAAGGAAGTTGTTAGCGCTCAAATCTACCTTAGGCTGAAATAAGGTAAAACTCAAGGCCACATCAAACCATGCTCAGCCTCGTAGCTAGCCCTACGAGGACAGGAGAGGGCTCTCTCCAATCAATCTCGATAAAATGAGCAATAGGGTGCGAGATGACTTTAAAATGGGAACTGATTTTAGGCTAGTAAAAAGATATGAGAGTTTGATTTTGATTTTTGGGTTTTGTTGGAGAAATGGGAAAAACCAATTTTGGGTTCGGGGATAAGGCCAGATCTTTGCAGAGTTCGAGTTGGGGCAAGGTAGGCAGTAGTCTTAATGCTTTTTGATTAAGTGTATGGATGGATCAGAACGAAAAGGAGCTGGAGAGAGCAAGGAAGAACATGGATCCTCTACAAACAGGCAAAAACATATAAAACTAAAAAAATTCAAAGGCAGAGCACCAAAATCAATGGATTCAACCTCATTTACTCATTCATTTAGTTTCAGAAGCATAAGAAGGGAATGGCATACATTAAACATGAAATAACTTACAATAAACGGAGAGAAAGCACCATCAAGAACTGAAAGCCACAAGAATCCCAACAGGGGTTGCAAAACCTCTGATCTTTCCTTAGCCAAAATATGAAAAATATGTACAATAGTGTGCCAAAATCCTTCCCAAGAGTCCAACCTGTAGAATGTCTAAAAAATTACATCATATAGACCTCCTAACCCCTTCCCACACCTCTAGGGGTCGACCTCCTCCTTCTAGGAGCAGTTTGAACTAATTCTAATCATGGAACTAAAATCTAGGCATCCAAAACAACTTGCCTCTAAAAGAAGGGAAACTGATCCATTCATTAAATTTTTACTATTTTTTTAATGAATCATCTAGAATAGGTAAATAAGTGCCAAAGTTACATCATGTACATCAATTTACATCAAGCGGAGTAAAAAATCACATCAAGAGGTGAAACTGGTCATAACTGGCTGAAATTCTGAGCTGGAAGGTGAAAATTTGACCAAAAATCTCTATGCGCCGTGCACCTGAGCACTATGCGTCGCGTGCATTTCAGCCTAATTTTGGGGAACTTACTGACATCAAAATCAAGCTTACAATAGCTGGTTGGATAGCCATAGATGTCTTCTATCCAGCCCAAGTGGAATTTCCCAATTTGGAGCTCATTTTCCCCTTCAAAATGTCATTCTCCCATAAGTACTTCATGCTAGAGCAAAAGGTGGCAGCAAGGTGGTTTTCATGGTGTTTTTGGGCCCTTTGATCATCCAGAACTTGATGAAATGCTTCGAAAATACTTGAGCATGCATAACTTACCATGACAAACCCAAAAATATAAAGTTTTCCTTCAGCAAGTGTCCCAATCAAAAGCAAGCGCGTCCACGCGCTACGCGTTGAGCTGAAAAACCTGTTTTTAAGCCAAAATTTTTCAAATGACAAAAATTTCTCCGAAATTGCTCAAATTCGAAGCGAAGACCCTCCATCATGTATTATGTCTAGCCAATGAAGCCTCGGCCAAAATCTGGAGTGGATCAGGCTTTTTCCACCATTTTAGTGCTATGCTCAACCTCCTCTTTAGAATCTTCATTTTTGCTTTGCAGACATGCATACGAGCCCAATAATGATTTTTCATATGATGAAGCATATCTTTGTCTCTATTGGCATTTGCCAACAATTTCTCCAGATGAGTGTTAACATGTATGAGCATAGACTCTTGATCAGCCGGTGTCATATCACCATGTCTCTTTCGGGCCAATTCTCGATCCTCACGGATTTGCCGCAGCTCATAAAGTGTATGTTCATCCTCTAGCTATTTGTTATGCTACTCCAGGTAGTTTATCACCCACTGAGCCATCTGTAATTTCTTTCTCAGTGAGTCATTCTCAGCTTTTTGCTCCTGGATGATCTCCTTTAGCTCTGAGCTAGGAGAGCTCGCATCAACATCAATGATCGTGAAAACAGTGTCCCGGCCTCCTCAAGGACCCTCATCATGCATAGGCCTCCTTCGCCTGTCCTGGATCTGTACCTGTGTTGAAGAAGAAGGCGAGATCCCTTCCACACCATGTGGAGATAATACTCGCTCTATTGATGGAGTCAACGAGACCCCTTCCACCCCGGGTGGAGATAGTACTCGTCGTGTAGATGCAAATAAGGCCCTATGGCCTCGCTGTTATGTCACATACAATGGAGCACATATATGCTCGGTCTCAAGAATGTCAGGCTAGTTTGAAGGCTCTCCCTCATCATGAAATATCTCGGGAAGCGACTGTGGCGCTGTGAAGAAGTCACGGGAGATGAAATCCTCCTAAGTAATGCCCTGTTGTGTCAACTGATGTACCACTATGATCTTGATCAACGCGTAATGATATATACTTCTATGTTGCTGTGCTGGGGTCTTCTTTTGTACTGAAACCACCATCCTCTCTATGTTGCGACACATGAAATACAGAATGTTCATCATAGGTACCCTCATGAAATGCATCAACAAACGGACATGGTACACATAGAGACGTGAGAATCTGCCCTCGCAATTGAAATACCGAATGATGAGTTTCATCAATGGTGCAAACTCATCCCTCAGGAATCTGAAAGGAAAAACCTTGCTCAGGTGTCTCATATACCCAGGTTTGATGTATGGCTCATAGTAGAATTTGTCTAACTACTGGCGTTTGTTCCATTCCTCTCCTATATTTTGTTACCCGGTGGCCTGAGCAATAGTCTCTGGTGACAAAGTGAAATTTACTCCGGCGAGGTTTACACGGCCATCATGTAAATGTAGAACAAATAAACGAACTAGTTCACGATGATGCTGGGTTTGTGAGATCATATCACTGTATTGGAAACATGACCGATGCTGAAAACAATCCATTGCAAGCGGGAAAGCCTGCAATTGAGCCAAAGAAGTAGGCTCCTCCAGGGGACATGCTGACCACCTTTGCCACTTTTGTGAGACCTCTGTGGCACATTACCATCAGCTATAGAATCACTGTCATACTCCTGCTCATAAACTGAATCCGTCTCTGACATGGCTTTGAAAACAAGATGTATGCAATATGTATCCTGATATAGGTATAGTGAAGGCAAAAATTTCATTGTATGCTTGACTTCTCAAATGTGTCACATGTGTATCAAAGTATCATAGGAAAGCCACAATGAAAGTAGTTTTGTCACTTGAGTTTACAATGGCCATAAAAATGACAGCAGAGAAGTAATGGCATAGAGAGAGTGTGAGGCTGAGGTTAAAAATGAGGATAGACAACACTGAAAGTAGATGACATCAAAATCACAAATTTGCAAAACCCCCACACAGTCCCTAATATTTTTTTTAAAACCCTAGGAAGTGAATTTGGTAATAAACATAGGGTTTACAATCTTTATCTTAAGCATTTGTTTCTCCATATTCAAAACACTATGATCATGCCCAAAATTCACTGAACAAATGTAAAGAACCTACTTGCAAGTTGATGGAGGTAATTTGGCACGAATTTCGACGAAGGAGTGAAAATTTCTTGGTTCTGAGTTATATTCGCCGCACGCTTATCCAGTGCGTAGCGCGCTACCTATGCATCATGCGCATGCAAATTTATACCGGACAGTGGAGCCCAGTGCACCGCGCGCACCCAATGTGTCGCGCGCCTTCTGTATGGGTTGTGTGCACCCTCAAGCCTGTCAATCAACCCTTCAAACGCGTCTGCTGCCCTCCACTTCAAAATTTCGACTTTTGCCTTGAGAAATGGTGGAAATGGATGATCTTCCATTATTTATATGTGAAGAAAATATCTCACCAAATCATATTTGATTTTAAATTGCTCCATAACCCACTTTCATAATGTTTGGCATTTTGACATTTAGTCATTTAATACAATGCTTTTCTTTGGCTTTATCATGCTTTTCTGAATCTTGGACTAATGAAATGTCTTGATTTTTGCAGAGATTTTAGCATTTTGGCTTTGGCAAAGATCAGAGGCTTGCTGTGAAATTTCTTATGGTGGAACATATACATTTATTACAAGAAATTGAAGTTTGACAATTTCTGGTTCCAAAACAGAGTTTTGGACTAGAAATGTCTTCAAATGTTTTTTGACAACAAACGTGAAATAGAAATCTTTTGAACCAATATCATGACCTGCGGGCCTTTATTACATGTATGCAAAGGAGTGAAAACCCTAGACTCTAGAACTAAAGACTCTTTTTAACGAAACTAATCATTTATGACCATGAATGCAATGACCGTGAACTTCAGTGATTTTTTGAGGATTTTAATTAACCCTGCAGGTACAAGCATGAGGAAACACAAGACAACCAGACCCCCTCGTCAGTGAATGGCATGCCCCTAGCGAAATGCAACAAAGTGGAACGAGCGAGACACCTAAGAATGATATGCAAAAAGTGAACTGATCTCTGACAGAGGGCTGTAAGGACCGACTCTAACATTGGCTCCAATGGGGATGGTGGCTCGGAGGAGATACCAAGAATGGCAGATCTCTGGGGGAGTTAGACAGTGCCTTCGTCCATTGGGCAATGGAGTCATTGTTTCAACGGATAACACAAGACCTTTAATACATTTATTGACTGCAAACTTGATTGAAAACCGATTTTATTTTGACCAAAACTGACTCGGTTTTTAAACTAAAAGACTGACAAAACCTGACTTGACAAACTTTAAATTGACCAACCTCCATCTTCCGAATTATAGCCTTCACTCTAGGCCCCAGACTGAAGATAAAATATCAGTACATACTTGCAATAAAACAGAAGTAAATCGATATATACAATGATGATGAAATCAGCAAAAAATACTTAGAAGTGGTATCATTTTAGCAGCCGACCATTGATCGGCCCTCCAGGATAATCATCTCTATTCATTTCCTTGAGAAGAAAGGCATTTTGACCACGATACACTACGATCTTAAAAGGACCCTTCCATAGGTTTTCAAATTTGTCATGCTTTCCCTTATCTTCATTCCGGGCATCCCGTTTCAAAACCACATCTTCTAGCTGAAACTTATTTGCCTTTGTCTTCCTGTCATAAATCTTCTTGATGCGTTCCTGCAACTTGAAAGTATTTTGAAATACCTCCTCTCGTGTCTGCTGTAAATGAATCATCTGATTAATCCTCCGCTGCATGGGATCTCCCTTACTACCAGCTTCTTGAAGCAATTTGACTACCGGAACAACAAGCGAAGTAGGAAAAACCGTGTCTATCCCATACACCAACTCGAAAGGAGACATGCCAATAGACTTTTTTTGACTTACCCTATCAGCCCACAGTGCATTCACCAATTTCTTATGCCAGCCCTTTTTATTGATTTCCAACAATTTCTTAATGATGTTTATGAAGGACTTATTTGAAGATTCCGCCAAGCCATTTCCTTGCGGATGGTATGCGGTCGAATGTCCCAAGATGATATTGTACTTATAGCAAAATTCAACCATCCTCTTAGACTTGAAGGCCACTGCATTATCTGTGATTATCTTACTAGGACACCCAAAGCGTGATAAAATATTATTTTCAAGAAAAGAAATAATTACCGCATCCGTGGCCTGTCGAGTGGGGATGGCCTCGATCCATTTCGTGAAGTAGTCCGTAGCTGTCAATATCCATCTATGCTGTCCGGAAGATGCTGGGTGGATTTCCTCGATGAAGTCCAATCCCCACTGCTGGAATGGTGCACTGACTTCAATTGGTTTGAGAGGCAAAGGCTGTAGTTTCTGCTTCCCTTCAAAAATTTGGCATTCATGACAATCCTTAACAGCCTTATATACATTTGAAAACAAAGAAGGCCAATAATACCCTGCCCTTAGAATCTTATTCGCTGTGGTTTTCCAAAACAAATGGCCCCCGCAATCTCCTCTATGAAAGTACTCCAAAACTCTTTTGGCTTCCTCCTCTACCAAACAATTCAATAACATTCCACCAGGGTCTTTCCAATATAATGCAGAATTCAATATGCAAAACTTTGCAGCTCTTAACTTCAATGTTCTACTCTTATTTCTAGGCATCCCAGGTGGTGGAGATAAATTCTGAAGTACATATAAGATGTCAGCATACCAAGGGGAAGAAACAAAAATATCAGATACTTGAAATGGCGTGCTCTCCTCATCTTCGTTGGACATGGCAGTGATCAAATTTATATCTAGAGCATGCAGATTTGTTTCAGCCATGAGCTTGGCGAGTCCTTGTCCTTTGATCAGCTTGGTTGGTTTAATCTCCACATCGTATTCTAACAACGCAGCGATCCACTTACCCCGTCTTCCTTTTGGATCTTCCTATACCAAAACATCTTTAATTGCTGCGTTAGGAACATATGCTATAATGTGGAAATGTAGTATATACACACGGAAATCTTTCAAGGCCTTTACAAGTGCAAGTGCTTGTTTCTCAATAATATTGTACTTCAATTCTCCGTCCCTTATAATCTGACTGAAAAAGGAAATGGGCTTCTCAACTCCATCTCTTTTCTGCATTAAAACAGCTGCCAAAGTGTGCTCAGAAGTAAACAAAAACAAAATAAAGTCCTGTGTGTAGTCCGAGCTGATTAAAATAGGAGCTGAAGAAAGAGCTAACTTCACTAAATTGAATGATTTCACCGCCTCTTCTATCCACTTTACCTGACTATCCTTTTTCATCATATTCGTGATTTCTCTAAGATGCTCAGCAAGATTTGGAATGAAACGATGCAAAAAATTCATTTTACCATTAAAGGACTACATTTCTTTCCTGTTCGGGGCCTGTTCAATTTGCTGGATGGCTTCAACATGTGCAGGGTCAACACGGATGCCATGTTTCGATATGATGTGGCCAATGAGCTTGCCCTCATCCATGGCAAAAAGACTCTTTTTCGGATTCAGTGAAATTCCATATTTTCTGCACTTTTGGAAAACAACTTTCAAATGATATAAATGTTCTTCATCAGAATTTGAAAACACAGTTAAATCATCAAGGTAAACAACCAAAAATACATCTTTCTCGTTGGTGAAAGCCATGTCCATTGCACACTGAAAGGTGGCTCCTGCATTTTTCAAACCAAATGGCATTTTTGCATAATGAAACGTTCCCCACGGAGTGGTAAACGCAGTCTTGTCACGATCATCTTCATGCACTAAAATTTGATTGTATCCTGAATGGCTGTCGAGTAGTGACATCCTTGATGCTCCAACTACTCGCTGCAATATGTGGTCCATTTTTGGCAGCGGATAATTGTATTTTAATGATACCTTATTCAAATTTCTGAAGTCGATACATAAACAGATCTCACCTGTTTTCTTTCTCACGGGCACCAAATTTGATATCCAATCTGAAAATCAGATAGGCACAATGATTCCTGACTTATACAATCTGTTTACCTCTTTTTCAATCAATGGTAGTAGCTTTGGATTGATTCTCCTCAACTTTTGACGAAAAGGCTTCTGATTTGATTTAATGGGGATAGTATGCTGAATAATATTAGTGTCATATGTTTTTAAATCTGAGTAATCCCACACAAAAGCATTAGAAAATAAAGACAACAACTTCACATACTCTTCCTTTACCTTTGGTGATAATGACTTTGATAATTTTATCATCTTGGGATTCTCAGCTGTCCCAATATTCACCTCTTCAACACCTTTTTCAGTTGGCCTCAATGTTGGTTTATGGGCTACATCATCTTGGTCAAAGAGTTCCTCCAAAGGAATCAATCCCTTAGAAATGATGTTATCTTTAAGTTGCAGTACTTCCATTTGATTTATTTGTATATCATCACTACCATCATCATGTTCTGTATCTATGGAGGTGTCTTTGAACTTACCCTTATTCTGTAGAAAATGATTAATCTTCTCGTCATCCTGAAAGACTTTCCAACATCGCTGAGTGTCTAGAACGGTGGGACGGTGTTTCACATGAATCTCGAACTTGTTGCTGGAATTCATCGGAATTTTCAAGTTGCTTGCTGCCTTAGCAAGTCCATCAGCAACACCATTTTGTATGTGAGGCACACATGTCAAGGTATGATCAGAAAATAACTTTAGAATATCTAAGACTACGTTACGGTAAGCTCTCATGCGAGGATGCTTGGCCTGAAACTCACCCTTAACCTGCTTTATCACCAACTCTGAATCACCATAGACTACAATCCTTTTCTCTTTCAGCTTTCTAATAATCTTAAGGCCAGCAATTAGAGCCTCATATTCCGCTTCATTATTAGAATAGTCAAATGCTAGCTTGTAGGAACACACTCTCACTTTGCTTGGAACCTTATCGGTAGCAGAAAATGGACTGTCAATCCAAACACCAATTCCAACACCATCACTACCTACTGTGCCATCAAAATCCATGGTCCAAAGACCATCTTCATCGTCCTCTAAATGCTGAAATTGCACTAGCTTTGTTTTTCCTGTTTGCTGCCCATTGTCTTTAGCTGATTGCTCCACAGTAGTTTGCCTTTCTCTTCTTTCTTTTTGCAGAACTTCTCTAAAATTCTCAGTGATTTCTGGTATATCTTCCGCCTGAACTAATTGTCTATCTATATCATTAAAACTATCAGCAAGCAACACAAACGACTCTAAGTCGGTATGTACATAATTTACAGGATGATTGATTGGCTTCTCTTTGCTGGTTATCATGTATTTCATCTTCTACTCTTGATATAACTTTCTCATTTGACCAAAGACTGTAATTGTTGTGTAAGAGAAATCTAACTGTAGTGTACCTTTCAATTTTGCTCCCCAAGATCTTGAAAGGAGCATCCCAAATCGCGGAGGAATGTTCGCCACAACCACATCCATCAAGACATTCTTCACTAGAATTTGGTCTAAGCTAACAACCAAATCTTTGATGAGTCCGATACACCTCACACGACTGGAATCAAATGAATACAAATCATGTTATTTCCTTGTAATGTCTAGTCCCAACTTTTCCATGATCGCCTTTGGCATCAAATTGTGCGAAGCACCCGAATCAAACATGGCATTGTGAAATACATATTCATGCAACCTCAAACTGATATAAAAGGGAGGAACATCACTGTCAGGGGACTCACCATCTAATGCAAGCCAAAATATCAATTCTGGCTGATCATCTTCAACATTTACTGTGTCAAACATTGGATCAAAATTCAGAATTTTGGAGACTTGACCACGGTAGCTGTTGTTCTTCATGATTTCTGTCAAAGGAATAGATATTTTTAATTTGGAAATTTCGTTTTCCAAACTAAATGCTGAAACTTTTTCGACTTCTTTGACCGGAGCTTCCTTCTTATCCTTGATTATACTTGTTTGATTTGCCTTTTCTGTTGCTGATAGTTTACTAGCTGTGGGATCAATTGTCTCTTTTCCTTTCTTCTGTGGTATGGGTGAATCCGTCTTCGGTGTTGTAACTTCTTTTCTTTTCTGAATTGGATTTATGGGCACATCTCGGTCTCTCAATGAGTACTGCTTTTGCTGAGCGGACAAAGCATTCAAATATCCTCTTTGGTAATCATCTGATTCTTCCTCTAAATCTGCATCATTTGCTAAGATGAAATCTTCATCTTTCTGAGCAGCTGAACTTTCTCCATATTCTTTGTCCTCAGTGATGTAAATTGGCAGATCGTCGGGGGTAAAGAAGTGATTTTGGTCCCCTACTACATCATCATCATCATCTGAATCTTGACTCACAAAATTCTGCAAAAGAGGAGTTTTAATCTGCTGTTGGGCTGCCGGCTCTTGTGCTCTTTGTTCACGTTGCTTAATTCTGAACTGTGGCTGCTGCTGGCCACGGTAATTTGGATTACGAATCTGCATTTCTGGTTTATCAAGGTTGATTCTTTTGAACATTTTTTCCATCTCACGAAGCCAGGGCAGTTCTGATGTAGACTCTTCCTTTATAGTCACTCTTTTCTCTGCTTTCAACCGTGCTCTCTTATCATTCAGATTTGCCTCAACACTAACGGAAATATTTTGCATATCTTCTAGGGTAGGCGGATCTCTGTCTCGTAGTGAATAAGCCATCTCTGGATCAAAATCATCCGGGAATTTAAGAAGAGCTGACTTTTTAGATGGTCTTAAGTCATCTGGAATTGCATTATACACTGCATTAAATCTGATAATATAATCTTGAACGGACTCACCAGGATTACGCTTGATGCTGGTATACTCTGAAGTGATTTGCAACGGATCTTTCTTCATTTCCCACCGATCTAGAAACAAAGTCTGAAGTTCCTGTAATGTGTTGATACTCCTTGCTTGTAAAGCTCTGAGCCATTTACGAACCTCTCCTCCAAAAGTCTGGGCAAACAATCTCATTGAAACATTTTCTGCATCAATTTCATGCAGGTCCAAAAAGTTTGTCATTCGGACAATATGCTGTTGAGATGATATACTCTGTGGTGTGCCATCAAATATAGGAATCTTGCTCTGATAATCAACAGGCATAGGATCCAAATTGGCCAGCAAAGCGAGAGGTGCAAATCTGGCAGCCATGGCTCTTGGTGGATTTGCAGTCGACCTTGGATATGTTGGGGGAGTATGTGCAGCTGAGGTGTGAGGTGTATGAGGAGTTGTGTGCAGAGGAGATGTAGTTTTAGGTGTGGAAACAGTGGATGAAGGAGAAATGACTGCGGACTTTTGATCAGAAATAATAGGTTGCACAGGGATGGTGGGAATGAAAGGCGGTTCAGTAGGATCTCTAGAGGTGGATGCCGTAATGGATGACCCAATGGTAGCAGATGCAGTTTCTAGAAAATCAATGATATTCGTAACCTCAATTGTAGTTTGGAGCTGTCTTAAAATAAAATTCTCAATAGACTTATTAGACTTTTCGATTTGAAGAGCGGCAACGAAATCAGGATTTGGAACTATAGAATCAAGAGCATTTTCAGACTTGGTTTTAAACAATGACAGTTCAAACTTTTCATCAAAAGCAAGTTCTTCAAGATATTCAAAAATTGCAAGACATGAATGGGATTTAATCATGGGAGTCGCAGAGCTTTCTTGATGAAGGAGTTTTCGAATCAAATTCCGATTTTCGTAGACAGGAGGCGGATTCGAATCTGGATTAGCTCTAGTATGTCTTCTTGAAGCCAGTGTGCTTTGTCAAAGATCAAAGGAACATAAATAATTCAGCCTATCGACTTCTAGACTCAATCATCCAAAGGTCTAGAATGAACAAGTTTACTGGGGTGATTTGCAAATCAAGTGTTGCATTCACAAGCTAATCGGAGATCGACTGAAGCAACGTTTATCTACTTACGCTTATGCATGGAAAAAGTGTTTCCAAAGCTACCTGACGTGACTTCAGACTCCGTCTAAGACTCATGAAACAAACACATCAACAAGCAAACCATTGAGATTTCTCCCCAGTATGGTCGCCACTATGTTAGCACTCAAATCTACCTTAGGCTGAAATAAGGTAAAACTCAAGGCCACATCAAACCATGCTCAGCCTCATAGCTAGCCCTACGAGGACAGGAGAGGGCTCTCTCCAGTCAATCTCGATAAAATGAGCAATAGGGTGCGAGATGACTTTAAAATGGAAAATGATTTTAGGCTAGTAAAAATATATGAGAGTTTGATTTTGATTTTTTGGGTTTTGTTGGAGAAATTGGAAAAACCAATTTTGGGTCCAGGGATAAGGCCGGATCTTTGCAGAGTTCAAGTTGGGGCGAGGTAGGCAGTAGTCTTAATGATTTTTGATTAAGTGTATGGATGGATCAGAATGAAAAGGAGCTGAAGAAGGCACGAGAGAACATGGATCCTCTCCAAACAGGCGAAAACATGTAAAACTAACCAATTTCAAAGGCAGAGCACTAAAATCAATGGATCCAACCTCATTTACTCATTCATTTAGTTTCAGAAGCATAAGAAGGGAATGGAATACATTAAACATGAAAGAAATTACAATAAAATAAGAGAAAACACCATCAAGAACTGAAAGCCACAAGAATCCCAACAGGTGCTGCAAAACCTCTGATCTTTCCTTAGCCAAAATATGAAAAATATGTACAATAGTATGCCAAAATCTTTCCCAAGAGTCCAACCTGTAGAATGTCTCAAAAATTACATCATATAGACCTCCTAACCCCTTCCCACACCTCTAGGGGTTGATCTCCTCCTTCTAGGAGTAGTTTGAACTAATTCTAATCATGGAACTAAAATCTAGGCATCCAAAACAACTTGCCTCTGAAAGAAGGGAAATTAATCCATTCATTAAATTTTTACTATTTTTTTAATGAATCATCTATAATAGGTAAATAAGTTCCAAAGTTACATCATGTACATCAAATTACATCAAGCTGGGTCAAAAATCACATCAAGAGGTGAAACTGGTCATAACTAGCCGAAATTCTGAGCTGGAAGGAGAAAATTTGACCAAAAATCTCTATGCACCACGCGCCTTTCAGCCTACTTTTGGGGCACGTACTGACATCAAAATCAAGCTCACAATAGCTGGTTTGAAAGCCCTAGATGCCTGCTATCCAGCCCAAGTGAAATTTCCCAATTTGGAGCTCATTTTCCCCTTCAAAATGTCATCCTCCCATAAGTACTTCCTGCTGGAGCAAAAGGTGGCAGCAAGGTGGTTTTCATGGTGTTTTTGGGCCTTTTGATCATCCAGAACTTGATGAAATGCTTCGGCAATACTTGAGAATGCATAACTTACCATGAAAAACCCAAAAATATAAAGTTTTCCTTCAGCAAGTGTCCCAATCAAAAGCGAGCGTGTCGACGCGCTACACGTTGAGCTGAAAAACCTGTTTTTAAGCCAAAATTTTTCAAAATGACAAAAATTTCTCCAAAATTGCTCAAATTCAGAGCGAAGACCCTCCATCATGTATTATGTCCAGCCAATGAAGCCTCAGCCAAAATCTAGAGTGGATCAGGCTTTTTCCACCGTTTTAGTGCTCTGCTCAACCTCCTCTTTAGAATCTTCATTTTTGCTTTGCAGACATGCATACGAGCCCAATAATGATTTTTCATATGATGAAGCATGTCTTTGTCTCTATTGGCCTTTGCCAACAATTTCTCCAAATGAGTGTTAACATGTATGAGCATAGACTCTCGATCAGCCGGTGTCATATCACCAGGTCTCTTTCGGGCCAATTCTCGATCCTCACGGATTTGCCGCAGCTCATAAAGTGTATGTTCATCCTCTAGCTATTTGTTACACTGCTCCATGTAGTTTATCACCCACTGAGCCATCTGCAAATTCTTCCTCAGTGAGTCATTCTCAGCTTTTTACTCCTGGATGATCTCCTTTAGCTCCGAGCTAGGAGAGCTCGCATCAACATCAATGATCGTGAAATAAGTGTCCTGGCCTCCTAAAGGACCCTCATCATGCATAGGCCTATTGCCCCTATCCTGGATCTATACCTGTACTGAAGAAGAAGGTGAGACCCCTTCCACATCATGTGGAGATAATACTCGCTCTGCTGATGGAGTCAACGAGACCCCTTCCACCCCGGGTGGAGATAGTACTCGTCGTGTAGATGCAAATAAGGCCCTGTGGCCTCGCTGGTATGTCACATACAATGGAGCACTTATATGCTCGATCTCAAGAATGTCTGGTTGGTGTAAAGGCTCTCCCTCATCATGAACTATCTCGGGAAGCGGCTGTGGCGCTGTGAAGAAGTCACAGGAGATGAAATCCTCCCAAGTAATGCCCTGCTGTGTCAACTGATGTACCACTATGATTTTGATTAGCGCGTAATGATATATACTTCTATGTTGCTGTGATGGGGTCTTCCTTTATACTAAAACCACCATCCTCTCTATGTTGCGACACATGAAATACAGAATATTCATCATACGTACCCTTGTGAAATGCATCAACAAACGGACATGGTACGCATAGAGACGCGAGAATCTGCCCTCGCAACTGAAATACCGAATGATGAGTTTCATCAATGGTGCAAACTCATCCCTCAGGAATCTGAAAGGAAAAACCATGCTCAGGTGTCTCATATGCCTACGTTTGATGTATCGCTCATAGTAGAATTTGTCTAACTGCTAGCGTTTGTTCCATTCCTCTCCTATATTTGGTATCCCGGTGGCCTGAGCAATAGTCTCTGGTGACAAAGTGAAATTTACTCTGGCGAGGTTTACACGGCCATCATGTAAATGTAGAACAAATAAACTAACTATTTCACAATGATGCTGGGTTTGTGAGATCATCTCATAGTATTGGAAACATGACCGACGCTGAAAACAATCCATTGCAAGTGGGCAAGCCTGCAATTGAGCCAAAGAAGTAGGCTCCTCCCTGACATGCTCACCACTTTTGCCACTTTTGTGAGCCCTCCGTGGCACATTACCCTCAGATGTAGAATCACTGTCATACTCCTGCTCATAAACTGAATCCGTCTCTGACATGGCTTTGAAAACAAGATGTTTGCACTATGTATGCTGATATAGGTATAGTGAAGGCAAAAATTTTAGTGTATGCTTGACTTCTCAAATGTGTCACATGTGTATCAAAGTATCATAGGAAAGCCACAATGAAAGTAGTTTTGTCATTTGAGTTTACAATGGCCAGTGTGAGGCTGAGGTTAAAAATGAGGATAGACAGCACTGAAACTAGATGACATCAATAGCACAAATTTGCAAAACCCCCACACAGTCCCTAATATTTTTTTTTTTAAACACTAGGAAGTGAATTTGACAATAAACATAGGGTTTACAATCTTTATCTTAAACATTTGTTTCTCCATATTCAAAACACTATGATCATGCCCAAAATTCACTGAACAAATGTAAAGAACCTACTTGCAAGTTGATGGAGGTAATTTGGCATGAATCTGGACGAAGGAGTGAAAATTTCTTGGTTCTGAGTTATGTGCGCCGTGCACTTACCCAGTGCGTAGTTTGCTCCCTATGCACCGTGCACATGCAAATTTATACTGGCCAATGGAGCCTAGTGCGCCGCACGCACCCAATGCGTCGCTCGCCTTCTGTATGGGTCGCGCGCACCCTCAAGCCTGTCAATCAACCCTTCAAACGCGTCTGCTGCCCTCCACTTCACAAATTCGACTTTTTCCTTGAGAAATGGTGGAAATGGATGATCTTCCATGATTTATATGTGAAGAAAATATCTCACCAAATTAGATTTGATTTTAAATTGCTTCATAACCCACTTTCATAATGTTTGGCATTTTGACATTTAGTCATTTAATACAATGCTTTTCTTTGGCTTTATCATGCTTTTCTGAATCTTGGACTAATGAAATGTCTTGATTTTTGCAAAGATTTTAGCATTTTGGCTTTGGCAAAGATCAAAGGCTTACTGTGAAATTTCTTATGGTGGAACAAATACATTTATTACAAGAAATTGAAGTTTGACAATTTCTAGTTCCAAAATAGAGTTTTGGACTAGAAATGTCTTCAAATGTTTTTTGACAACAAACATGAAATAGAAATCTTTTGAACCAATCTCATGACCTGCGGGCCTTTATTACATGTATGCAAAGGAGTGAAAACCCTAGACTCTAGGACTAAAGACTCTTTTTAATGAAACTAATCATTTATGACCATGAATGCAATGATCGTGAACTTCAATGATTTTTTGAGGATTTTAATTAATCCTGCAGGTACAAGCATGAGGAAACACAAGACAACCAGACCCCCTCGTCAGTGAATGGCATGCCCCTAGCGAAATGCAACAAAGTGGAACGAGCGAGACACCTAAGAATGATATGCAAAAAGCGAACTGATCTCTGACGGAGGGCTGTAAGGACCGACTCTAACAAGTTGATTTCTTCAGGTTAGTCATGGTTTCCATGGCCAAATGCCCTGTCATGCAATCCCTGCAAAGAGTGCCGAAAATTTCATCATTTGAGCTAAAATTTCAAAGGGAAAAGTGAAATTCAATGTTGCATTAAACCAGTGAAAAGTGTCAAAACATAACATTAGCAAAATGGGTTTTTGAAAAAGCAAAAATTTAACCCATGATTTCAAAGTCTTTAAATAGAGGTTTCCACAAGCAAACAAGGTTATTGTGCAAATCAAGGTCATAGAGAAACGTTACAAAGTGATTAGGAGAGCAAAGTGCGTGTTTAGCAATGAGTGGGAGTCATTTTCCAGAGCATGGCACACACACAGAGGGGCGCAGCGCAGACACAGGGCGCGGCACACACAGAGCCACCCCACAGTGCAAATTTTACAAGGGCGCAGCGCACACACAGGGTGCGGTGCACTGGGTTTGGCGCACGGCGCACACCCACAAATGCTCGAAATCATGCCAAATTGCCTCAAGTTGCCTTTGAAACCCCTCAAATTGACAGGTAGGCTCTATATCATGGCTTGCTCATAAAATTTTATGAATGTTATGGTGGTTCATGGCTATGTATAATTGCAACAAAACTCATAAAACCAACCACAAGAAAACACCAAAATCCGTTGTTGCTAGGGTTGCATAATTGTGGTGTTGATGCCAAGGTTCCATTTTCACCCCTCATTTTTCCCTTGCTTGCCAATTTTCCCTATCTCCCCTTTCTTATTTTTCATATTATCCCTACCCTAAAACACTACCAAACCCTATTCCCTATCCCCTCCTCTTATTTGTCAACATAATACCCCAAAACCCTACCTTATCAAAACCCCAAAACCCTACCTTATCAAATACCCAAACCCCCTACATATCCCTAAACAAACTTCTCCCCAAAACCCCTATTCCCATCATATTATTCCCCTCCTAATACTCCCTGTTTTCATTGTTCCCCTTGGTGGTAGATATTACAAAAACACCTAGTTTCACACCATCATCAAAGGGCAGCCCAAGTACATTACACACAACAGTCATGGCATTTGAGCATTCAACAGAGTATGAGATGGAGACACAAAGTGATTCATCCTTGGAAGAACAGGCTCCCAGGAGACATCACAAGAGTGGCAAACATGTTAGGGATGAGCCAACTACCCTCATTGAATTGCAGGCCTGCCCTCTTGCCATGTCATGTTTCCAGCATCTATCATGTTTTGAATTTTTTCAAAGGGTGGCTAATGTTAGAGTTCATCATGAGTTGGCCCGTCTTTTTGTGCTTCACCTACATGGAGGTCAATCTATCTTGGCCGAGCTCACCTTCACATTGACACCTGAAACTATATCAGTGGCAACCGGCATACTGAATTTTGGAAAACAGTGGCACAAGAAAAAGAAGGCGGATAGGCAACACTATGAGCCTTACATTAAGGCTAGATTCTTGAGGCAGCTCACAAGAGTCTTTCCATTTAGATATTTGAAACATGAGTATGCTCCACTCATGAAATTGATCATGAAGTACTTCAGCTGTGAGGGGAGGTTCTCTCGTCTATATGCCTATCACATCAGGTTGCTCATGCACTTTACCAGGGTGCGGATGATGAACCTCCCATTTTTCATCTGCAGGAACATAGAGAGGATGAACACCTTCATGCAGCATAAGACCCCTCAGCAGCAACTTAACAGTGTTTATCACTTTTCTCTTATCTGGATTTTGATGGATCATCAGTTGGGATTCCAGGGCATTGCTTGGGAGGACTTCATCTCCCGTGACCTCTTCAGCACTTCACAGGTATTATCATAGGTAGAGCATGAGATTGGTGGTCCTTCTCATCAGTATGAGTGCCATGAGGCCACTACTATGCTAGTATTCGTTACATATCAAAGAGGCAGTAGGCACTTGTTTGCAGCAGCAAAGCAAGTGTTATCTCCACCCGAGATGGAAGGGGCCTCGCTTCCGGCATCGACGACACAGGTACAGGACAAGGGGTCATCAGGTGAACAGGAGGCCAACTTCATCCTCATTCAGGATGATGATGCAAATGTGGAGAGTGCCAAACTTAGGATGACCATTCAAGAGCAGAAAACAGAGATCCAAGACTTGTCACTCAATTTGGAGAGGGCCAAATGGATCATCAAGTATTTGGAGCAGAGGAACAAACATCTTGAGGACCAATATGAGATCATGGAGCTGCAAAGCATCCATGAGAATTGCCAAGCTGCCCATCATAGGAGGATCGAGCTCACTCCCTTGGAGCAAGAGATTAACAATGACCGTGAGTCTTGGCTTGAGCGTATCAACATCCACCTTGAGAGACTGCTGGAGAATGCCGACAGAGACAAAACCATAATGAGGCGGATGGTCTATCATTACAGGGCACGGAACATGAGTTCGAAGGCTTGAATAAGGAGCTTGAAGGCAAAATTGAGCAGAGAAACAAAGAGAGAAAAGAGGCAAAAAGAGCAAGATCGGCTTCGAATCTTGGCTGAAGCCTTTGTGGCCCAGCATAGTGCCTCTTAGAGAACCTCCAGCCCAAATTTCAAGAAATTCGGGGCAATTTTGGTCACATGGAAAAATTTTGGTCATAACACAGATTTTTTCTCCCTGTGCAGTGGCACAATGCTTAGGATTGGGAGCTCCAAATGACAAATGGCTTGCATTTTTGGATTCAGCATGCAAAATCATGAATATTGGTGCTTGGAAAAGAAATTTGGGCATGATTTGAGTCTCCAGGAGGTCAAAAACACAAAAAAAATGACCTCTTTGCCCCTATTTTGACACACAGGAAGCAGTCTTGGGAGAATGAATTTTTGGAGGGGAAAATGAGCACCAAATTCCGAAATTCCACTTGGGTTGGAAAGTAGACAGGCAAAGCTTTCCAAAAAGCACACTTGGGCACATTTGGACTCCTGCGGTTGCCTCAAAACAACCTCCAAAGTGGTGCGGTGCATATAGAATTCAGTGCGGCGCATATAGAGAAAAAGGCCAAATTCACCTTTGTTTCGTGAAATTTCGATTCACGACTTTCTAAATGTGGGCCCGCTCATCTAAATTTCAATTTTTTTTGCAACTAAGGCAAATTTTAAAGAGTTCGGCTTCTATCCAAGTGGAAAAAGAAGGCAAACAGTCACCCAAGCCATTTGTCATCTTTGTAACGCTGCACCTGTAGCTAATGGTTGGCTTTCCATCTCCATTTTGTAATGATTTGAGAAACTCCCCAACTCTTGGTCGTTCTATCTCCTCATAGCATGGTCTATTTATTGTATGCAAACTATTTGCAAAGGGTTGGTTAGCTTGTAATTTCTGGGAGACTGTGGGAAAGAAACTCTGTTTGTTCATTGTATATTTTGATAGAGGATTAATGAAAGGCAGTGGCTCTGTTTCATGAGATTCATGTGGTTGTGAGTGTAGCAAATGTGTTTTTCCTTATGTTTCATATGTATCTTGTTATGTTTCATAGTTCATTCATATTCATCTCCAGTGAAATTTTCTGAGTAAGATAAGGTAGAATTCATTTTATTGCTCTGCCTGTGGGAAAGTTTCACACTGTGTTTATCTTCTGTTGAAAAGGATTCATGTACTTATGCCCTTTTCGCCCTCCTAAGAAATCTCTCCATTCCATGTTATTTCAAACTAAATTGTTAGACTTTTTGCCTATCTTGCCTCACGAAATAATCTGTGCCTTGGTATTAAATTCTCTGCTCATTGTTGTCCATTGGTCCCATACCATCCTAGAAACTCAGTCATTCATAAAAAATTGTTTCTTGTATCCATAATTACTTACTAGCCTAAGATCAATATTTCACTGTAAGTCATCTCAGACCATTTCGTTTATCTAGTCACTGAGTGTGACTCGGAGAGAGCCCTCTCCTGTTCTGGTAGGGCTAGCTACCAGACTGAGTGTGGTTTGTGGTTACTCTGAATTTTTCCTTCCTTCAGCTAAGGTGGATTTAGGTGCTAACAAATTCTTTAAGTAAAAGCTTCCGTCCTTGTTTCAATTTACTAACCTCATAAAGGGAAACGTTGGCTTTGACCTTTTTCATGTCTTCAAAAATATTATACTCCATAGCATTAGATATTATCAAAGTCTTAGATGAAGAAGGATATTTGGAAGTAGTTGGAAGATAATCTGAAGAAGTAGTGGAATACTTCTTAGCTATACCCTTGTCTTTATTAAGAGGAGTAGGGGACTTCCATTTTTTATTTGTTGGAGATGTATAAGAAAGTCCCTTAATTATAGTACTTATTGGTAAGGCTTCTTTTTCTTCTTCATTTTTTTGAGGTAGTTAGAATGAAATCCCATAAACCATGAGCTTCCGATAATTCTTATGCTTGGGATTCTTCAGCAGATAAGGTTGATTCTTCCTCTTCATCATCTTGGCAAGATACTGCATTCGATATAATGGCATGTGGTTGTGACTGTGATGGATGATTTCTTTTGAAAGGCCAAAAGGAATTTTTGGAAGATTCAACAACTTTCTTCTTAATCTCTACCATTCCATTAGAGATTGTCTTCAGAAACTTTTGTAATCCTTCCAAGTCGAAAGGATCTTTGGGGGCTTTCTTCTTGGATTCATCTTTAAAAGAGACCTTTTTGGTCTATTTTCTTTCCTCAAGGGAAATTTTATTCTCAAGAGCTAGGATTCTTTTTTCCATAGATAGATCTTCCTTCATATTATCAAGAAATACTATAATTTTATTAGCTCTATCTATGAGCATAGAAATATTTGAAGGAAGAGAAGAAATATACCATTCAATATGTACATCCGTTTTTGGCCTGGAATTGTCTCAAATTTTATTCAGCAATTTTTTGAATCTCGAATTAAAATCTCTAATTTTTTCATTTGGGTCGGCCCTAAGATTTGATAAGTCATTAATCAAAGTGGCAGTTGTTTGGTCATCACAAATTTTAACAAAAAATTCTCTTCGAACATATTCCAATTTTTTATTGACTTGGCACGAAGGGAAAAATAACAGGATCCAACAGATCCTTCAAATGTGTAAGGGAAACATACGACAACACAATCTTCTTTTGTGACTCCATTCAGATTGATGGCTAACATGAAATTTTGTTGATGTTCCTCAGCAGGAAGGCCATCATTAGGATTAAAATTTGGAAGCCTCTTCTCTGGATGTTTGGAAAGTGGGTGTATTGGTGGAGTCATATTTACTTCCCCAGGATTTTTCCATAGTCTTTGGGCCATTTTGGGAATACTAGGGGCAGAAGAAGTAGTAGAAGATGCAAGGGATGATGGATATTGAGCAGTTGAAGAAGTTTCTCCTCTAGTGTTACTAATTATAATAGCACCAGTTGATTGTGGCTAAGGAAGGTAGATGGATTGGTTGAGAGGATGATAAGAGGAAGGTAAAGGGGTAGAGGAAGAATAAGAACCAATAGAAGGAGTATGAGGTGACGATGATGATGTAACCTTGCTAGCATAAGAGTAAGTCGCTGAGGTACTTTTCTTCTTCTGATTAGTGGGTAATGGAAATTCAAAAGGTTTAAATCCAAGTTTTTCACTTTGTGATCTAGTTAATACACTAGAAGACTGTAAATATGAGGTAACGCTTCCTTTTAATATATCGATTTGGACATATTTTTCTGCAGAACTTTAGGGGGCTCTACAGATGTTTGAGTAGAAGTTTGGCCAACTAACTTTGGAAGTGTGCTAGGTGTTTTGGTGGCTTTTTTAACAACTTTAGATCTTGGGTTAAGAGATTTGGAATGTGATCTGGAAGTTGGGGATGATTTTGAGGGAGATTGACTCTTAGAATGACCTTTTAGATTGGATTTGTTTTCCATTCATAGTCTGAAGGCCCTCCTTTTAGCACCAATTATTTTGAAGGCTTGAAATGTATGCCTCCAGATCGGGGAAACCACCCAGTCAGGACTTTAGAGCAGATCCTTTTCGGTTTGGATTGGTGGCTCTGACTTGTGATTATGGGACCAATTTCCCTTAGTATAAATGATAAAAATGGATGAATTACGTATGTGTGAAACTTATGGTTAATGATACTTGAGAATAAAGAAATATATAAATGATCTATTAATCTATCTATCCCAGGAAATCTTGTTATGTATACACGATCTAAATAGAATTTCATACACAATAAGACAATATAGATTATCAAATGATCATGAAGTTAAAAAAAATGAATGATAGCTAAAATTAATTAAATAGTTAATTTTTTTTTCTAATAAAACTTATCGCATATATATGATTTTGTTGTTTATACATACTGTAGAAATTTCACCTGTAGAACAAACTGATATATGCAATGCCCTAAAGCATAATACTTGTTCTACTTCTACAAAACACTAAGCAGAAGCATAATCGAATTCATGAGCAACATCAAGTAGAAACATGCATAACTGATCAAGAGAAATAATCACACATAACAAAAGATATATCTAGGGGAAAGCACCAACATAAAACCCCAACCATGTATTATCAATCAAGTGGAAATCCTCTTCACAATACAAAAAGAATTAGCTCTCAAGCTATTCAGTTCTCAATGAAATATGAAGATATGTCCCATGAACCAACCAAGCCCTATATATAAAGGCTTTACCTATGGTCCAATCCCTATTTCCTTGTGCAGTTTGCTTAGGAAATAATAGCAAAAGCATATGCAATTAATTCCAAACATACCAAGTTAACCAATGGTCCAACAACGCAATCCTTGAGGACACTAGTTCCTGAACCATGCAAAAACTACTTACTAGAAATAGTCAAGCATCTAATAGTACACTGTCCCACATATGATCTCAACTGGGTCTCTGACAGAACTGACATGCAACAATTATCCATGAGTGAATTCTCAGCTATCTAAAATAATAGTTATCACATGCATGCAAGCATTAACAAACTATATTTTATTAACAACTTGTTAAAATAATCTAACTAGACTTGACTACTTAGAACTAAGTCCACTGATTCTCTCATTATAGAACTCATACTTGTTCCCTCAATCAGTGGGACAACTCATGTGCATGCTCACAAAGACTTCAAATTCGAATTTCCTTAACTAATTAACTCAACTAAATTAATTAATTAATATTTCCAACTGTTGTTAAGACCAAAATTAATTTTACTTCCTATAGATAGACTAGGGACTGCTATAAATAGGAAGGGACCTAGAAATGCTATTTTTAGAACTTTCTATTTTTAGCTGTTTCACCTCTCACCCAATGTGGCCAATGACCTCACTGGCCAAAATGTTATTTTTAGACATGCTATTTTTAGTACATTCTAAATTTATCATTCCTTGTTGCACACTTTTCAACACTTCCTCTCAACAAGAAAGGGATTATCAGCAACCCCGTTCCTGTCTCTATGGAACTCAAACTTGCCCTTTGACAATGCCTTTGTCAAAATATCTACATCATGTTCCTCGATTGAAATATACTGCAACATCATGATCTTCTTGACCACACAATCTTGTAGATGATGATAACGGATATCTATTTGCTTGGTCCTATCATGAAACACTGGATTCTCAGAGAGTTTAATGCAACTATGATTATCACAATATATCACTGTCAGATCCATCATTTGATCAAACAATCCCACTAGGATCTTCCACATCCAGATGGCCTCACATGCAGACTGTCTCGCTGCCATGTACTCTGCCTCCGCTGAGCTAAGTGCAACTGATCTCTGTTTCCAGTTATACCAAGAAACCGCAGCTGACCCAAGGTTGAAGATCCCTCCAGAAGTGATCTTCCTATCTGATGGACTACCTACCCAATCTGCATCTATGAGGCCTTGGAGCTTCACACCCTCTTCCCGCCTGTACCATAATCCATATTATGTAGTGCCTCTGAGATATCTCAGCACATGCTTTGCTGCCTTCCAAAATAACTTGGTTGGCTGAACCATAGCTTGACTTAGCTAGTTCACTGCAAAGCACAAATCTGGTCATGTGTTCACCAGATACATGAGTGAACCCATAAGTTGCCAATAAACTGTAGCAGCTACTACCTCACCTAAAGTGGCATCCTCCTTCCTCCAGTTACCTGCTAGAGGAGTCTCCATGAGCTTGCACATCTCCATGTGGAAGCGCCTCAGTATCTCATTGACATACATGCCTTGAGAAACAAATACTTCCCCATCTCTCTGCCACACCTCCATGCCTAGAAAATGAGGCCCATGTCCTTCATCTCAAACTCTCTTACAAGATCCTTCTTACAAGACTTGATTAACTGATCATCACCTGTCAAAATCAGATCATTGAAATAAAGTACAATAATCAATAGCTTACCATCTACAATGATGTGGTAGAGGTTCGCATCCGCTTCACTCTTGGTGAAGCCCAATCTGGTGAAATAACTGTCCATATTGGTATACCAAGCATGGGGTGCTTGCTTCAGCCCATACAATGCTCACTTGAGTGATTCACGATCGAAGGTCTCAAATCCCTCGGGCTGCTCAATGTATACCTCTTCCTCAATCACCCCATTGAGGAAAGATGTCTTCACATCCATCTGATGGATCTTCCAACCCATCTGTGATGATAGTGCTAGAATCGATCTGATCAATGAGTACCTTGCAACAGGAGCAAAGGTCTCATCATAGTCAATTCCCTCAACCTGTGAGAAACCATGGGCAACAAATCTTGCCTTATGTTTCTCAATATTTCCATCAGCTGCCTGCTTTACCTTGTAAAGCCATTGGGAAGTAACCACTGACTTGTCCCCTGGTCTAGGAACAACATCCCATACATTGTTCCTCATGGATGAATCATACTCCTCTACCATCACATCCATCCAAACTGGCTGCTACACTGCCTCCTCAAAAGAAGAAGGCTCAGTCGCTACACACTTCCCAACTAGGGCCCTGTAGCCAGTGTATCTATCGAGAGATCTCCTCTGTCTGTGCTGAGAGGATGGTTGCCCCACATTCGCTCTTACATCCTGCATCAATCTGTCAGATTCCCAAGAGTGTTTCCACCCCTATCTGGAAGACTCTCTAGTAGTGGTGATCTCCACCACTGGAATCTCTGCATGCAGCTGCATCGATCATCAGGAGGCTCCTCCTCCTTAGGAACTAGTAGTTCCTCATCATCACCATGTAACTTGAGCTCCCTCTCAAATGACTCTCGCATGGCTCATTTCTCATCGAACTTCAGATCCCTGCACACTACTGTCCTATGACTAGTAGGTAGAAACACCTGATAGTTGTGAGGTGTATCCATGTACCCCACAAGTATTCCCAACTCAGTTGTTGGGACTAGCTTCTTCTGAGCATCTTTGGTCACATGACAGTAAACTGGTGATCCAAAGATACGGAAGTAACTCACATTTGGTCACTTCCCTGAAAAAGCCTCTATAGGTGTCTTCATCCCTAAAATCAATGAGGACTTCTATTCTGAAGATACACTATTGTATTGCATGCCTCAGCCCACAGATGAAGTGGTAAGCTTTGGTCATGCAACATCACTCGAGCTGATCCCACAATAGATTTGTTCTTCCTTTCGGCCACCCCATTTTGTTGCGGGTTATGAGGTGCCGTGAGTTCCTGTTTAATTCCTTCTGAAGCATAGAAGTCTTTAAACTGCTGGGAAACATACTCTCCACCATTATCACTCCGCAAGGCCTTTATCTTCCTCCTTGATTCTTTCTCTACCAAAGCTTTGAACTCACAAAACTTCAAGAAGTTTTAGTCCTTCTTTTGCATGAAGGAGTTCCAACATTTACGAGAAAAATCATCTATAAAAATAAAAAAGTACCTTTGCTTCGCGGTGGAGGCTGTAGAGAAGGGCCCACATACATCTGAATGAACTTGATCTAGAACTGCTCCTACTCTACCATCCTGATCATGAAAGGAATCCTTCTCATACTTACCCTGAGTACAACCTTTGCATGTGCTTGCCTGGTCTAGCTTGCACTTGGGTAATCCGATAGAAATTTGTTGCATGATCTTCAATGCCCCATGATGCAACTGGCCCAATCTCCTATGCCATAACTCGCCAATATCTTGGCCATGCACCACCTTTGCCTTGGAACTGAGAGCAGCACAATATTCTACCTGTAACTTGTAGAGATTCTTAATTCGAATCCCAATCTGTTTGGTTTGTCCAGTGCTGATATGCCTTAGGAAAACTTTTCCCAAACTAAAGACTACATCATAGCCTTTATCCTCAAGCATAGCAATAGACACAAGATTTTTTTTCAGCCCTGGTACATACATAACATTAGAAAGAGTGAAGGGAGAACCATGCTCCCTCTGAAACATAACCGTACCTCTACTCGAGACACAGTACTTTCCATCATCGCCCATCTCGATTTGTATCTGGAGATCCTTCTCCTCCAAAGTGCTGAAAAGATTCTTGTCACCTGACATGTGGAAAGAAGCTCCACTGTCCAAATACCAAACACATCCCATGTTGGATGAAACCATGCATGCAATATGCGAGAAATCCATCTCAAACTGTGAAGCTAGTGCATCACCATCAGATTCCTTGGAGGAAGCTTTCTTGGACTTCCTCTTTGGGCAATTATTAGCATAATGACCGAACTCATGACAATGAAAGCATTTCACCTTCGACTTGTCAAACTTCTCCCCTCCTTGAGAAGACTTGGAATGGGATGCCTTCCCTTTCCTCTTCTTAGATTTAGAAGCTAAAGCCAAGTTCTCTTCATCATCATGTTTTTATGAAGAAGCTCCATCCCTAGTGCTCCATCTGATCTCCTCCTCCACCAAATCTGACCATAGTCATTCCCAATATGGAAGTTTGTCCCTTCCATTCACTGAGTCCTGGTAGCTATGCCAGCTCTTAAGAAGGCCAAGGAGTGCTAGACTCACCATATCCTCATCAGTTGTAGAGACTCCTACGCTTGCAAGCTCATCTCTACAGGTGGTGAGCTTGTTCAAGAATGTAGAAATCGAGTCACCCTTCTCACACTTGATCTTTCGAAGCTTGTCCTTCAGTGCCAACTTCCTTTGGTCACTGCTATTCTGATATAAATCTTTCAATGTTTTCCACATTGCAAATGGAGACTCCTTCCCATGGAGGCTTGAGACTATGTGATCTTGAACACCCTCCAAGAGAATTCTCCTAGCTCTAGCCACACACTTACCCCATTACACCAGCTCAGTCTTGTTAGTAGGCTTAGGGACTTTTTGATCAATGAAATCCTTAAGACCATTATCTTCCAAAACTACCTCCATGCGATCCTTCCAAGCTATATAGTTTGAGCTTCCATCAAGGGCATACTCAAGCCTCAAACCATTGAACGCCATTGATGAAAGAGATGTGATAAGAACTTGAGATCTATATCAAGAATACGAAACTTTGAGTTCCTCCTACTAGTATATTGTTCTTGCTTGATGACCTATGCTCTAATACCATGTAGAAATTTTACTTGTAGAACAAATGGATATATGCAATGTCCTAAAGCATAATACTTGTTCTACTTCTACAAAACATTAAGCAGAAGCATAATCGAATTCATGAGCAACATCAAGTAGAAACATGCATAACTGATCAAGAGAAATAATCACACATAACACATGATATATCAAGGGGAAAGAACCAGCATAAAACCTCAACCATGTATTGTCAATCAAGTGGAAATCCTCTTCACAATACAAAAAGAATTAGCTCTCAAGCTATTCAGTTCTCAATGAACTATGAAGATATGTACCATGAACCAACCAAGCCTTGTATATAAAGGTTTTACCTATGGTCCAATACCTATTTCCTTGCACATTTTGCTTAGGAAATAATAGCAAAAGCATATGCAATTAATTCCAAACGTACCAAGTTAACCAATGGTCCAACTACGCAATCCTTGAGGACACTAGTTCCTCAACCATGCAAAAACTACTTACTAGAAATAGTCAAGCATCTGATAGTACACTGTCCCACATCTGATCTCAACTAGGTCTCTAATAGAACTGACATGCAACAGTTATCCATGAGTGAATTCTCAGCTATCTAGAATAATAGTTGTCACATGCATGCAAGCATTAACAAACTATATTTTATTATTTTAACAGCTTGTTAAAATAATCTAACTGGACTTGACTAGTTAGAACTAAGTCAACTGATTCTCTCATTATAGAACTCATGCTTATTCCCTCAATCAGTGGAGGAAATTAGGATAAATTCCTCAATCAGTGGGACAACTCATGTGCATGCTCACAAAGACTTCAAATTCGAATTTCCTTAACTAATTAACTCAATTGAATTAATTAATTAATATTTCCAACTGCTGTTAAGACCAAAATTAATTTTACTTCCTATAGATAGACTAGGGACTGCTATGAATAGGAAGGGACCCAGAAATGCTATTTTTAGAACTTTCTATTTTTAGTAGTTTCACCTCTCACCCAATGTGGCCAATGACCTCACTGGCCAAACTGCTATTTTTAGACATGATATTTTTAGCAGGTCTATTTTTAGCACATTCTAAATTTAGCATTTCTTGTTGCACACTTTTCAACTGTACATGACAATAATGAAAATTCTAAGATCACTTTCATCCATGCATGTAGAAAACATAAATCAAATAACCACTTACAACATAAAACATAGGAAAAATAAATAGGTAATAGTACCCAATCTATTATGACTCTATTCATGAGAAAAACAATATTGGTCCAACCCTCTATTAAGATGACTTGAGTTACAATAGTGCAAACAAAAGTTTTCTCCACAAAATTCAAACTTGTTCTCCATTCAAATGAAAGGGATTTATAGTTTTCAAATAAAATACAAATATAGAAAAGAAGAATAAAAGTCTGAAGCGGTTTTAACAAACATCGGTTAAAATAAAACAATAGGAAAATTATAGATTTTGTATCAACAATCAAGCTGAGAATTTGAAGAAGACTATTCTCCCATACACTCCCGTAGTTCATAGATATCTGGCATAGGCTTCAATTCAGGGGTAGATCATGGTTGAAGGCACATTTGACCAGTGAATACTACATCCCTGAGCGTTGGAAGCATATGAGTGGTCGTGTTGGATAGACACCTTACCATTAACCAATGACTATGAGGTTTAACTAAGAAATGACAATGGCATTCTAAGTTAACCTTTGACAATTTATTGATGCTTTCGACCTTCTTCTTTGATAATTCTTTTCATGTCTTGGTCAATAATTTAATATCAGGGAGGGCTCCCTCGGGGTAGTTTGGAATAAGGTTGGCCTGCAGTAAATTGTCATTGATAGATTCAGTGAGGTCATTAGAAAAATCCCTGGCACTAAATATTGCTATATCTTCATGTTTAAGTTTGATTTCCCAATCTCAAAAGACTATCTCCTTTTGTTACTTTTCAATGTAGGGAGATTGGCTAATCTCCCTTCAACACTTTCTTGCCATGTTATATAATCTGAGATTTTCTCCTCAATTTCTTCAAAGTATGTCCTCAGATCGGACAAATGATTCACCAATGTATTGGTTGTTTGACATAAATCATGAATAATGACTAATTTTTTTACAGAAATTAATCTTTTGTTGAACAAGGAGAGTATTTAAGTCTCCTACTTTCTTTTTGAATTCAACCAATTCGGGATTATTATTCAATTGTTCAATATTGTTTTGTAATGCTTGGATTTGAGTATCCCGAATTTTCAAATCAGATTCATGTTAAAGCTTCAATGCATCAAAATTATTTTGAAGTTCTACAATATGTGCTTTCCACTGTTGAGAAATAATTTTCCTCTCATTCAGTGGAGTTGTCTATGGTGGCAGAATCATATGCTCATGCTAAATGTGAGAGCCTCCTGAGATCCTCTATAGGGGTAGATTGAGAGCCTTTCCATACTACCTCAAATGAAGTATTTTTAGGGACTAAGGCATGGGTTTGATCAATCTTCCTTCTTTTTCTTTGTATTTTTACAACAATTTTATGCTGTGGAATGTAAAATATGTCAAGAAGAGGAATCTCTTTCACCCTCAAAACGATCTCGGAGGTTGGGAATTCCGGGATGATTTATATGTCATGGATGTCGAAAGGCCTTTCGAAAGTCCCAATAATAAGTGGGTTTTTTTTCTATAATTTCAGGAGTATGTGAACCTTTCTCCTGCAATGTATTCTTTAGGTCTTGAGGCCTTGTTCCTTGAATAACTTGATTAAACTATTCCCATATTGCATCAAGTTTTTTATCTAACAAAGTTTCTTCCGCCCGAGAAGAAGAGGAAGTACTTGTCTCTTTTTCCTGGGATACATTGGTAACCTGTGCTGAAGTAGACAAGACTTTATCCTGCTCTATGTTTTGCTGAGGGAACTTCAATAAATCCATAGGAAAGTGAGCTATTCTTTTATCTTTGTACTAATTAAATTGAGTTATCTCCTCTAGAGTTAATTATGCTACTGGTAGTTTCACAACCATTTAATAGGCAGAGGCTAATTAAAATACGTCATCAAAATTATATGGCTCATGCATGAATTTCTTGATACTTGATTGTGCAGTGACCTTCTTGGAAGTATCCTTAGGATAATATTTCCTATTTAGAATAGTTGGGAAGTTTAAACTTTGAATCTCTTCAATCTCAAGACCAACCTATTTATAATTATCTAGAGAATACACACCACATTGAATAGGAAAAGTAGGCCACATGATTTTTTAGCATGACTCGAGACTTTCGAAAGACCATGTCCTATCGTCTTGTAATCTATTTCATGGGCAAGAAGTTTATCAGGGATGTATAAGGGAAAAACATGGGGATGTGCAATACTACCAAAGGTACAGACCTAAGTGAATTATTCTTAAAAACTAGTTCCCAATTGATAGCAAGTAATTGTTAGATTTAGGTGAAACCCTAGGGGCTTTCCTATAAAAGACACTTTGGTGGATGGGAAACATTACTCCATGGAACATTTTATAGAAATGAGGGTGAAATTTTGATTCCCAGAGTATGTCATGATAAATATGGATAGGAGTAGTGTCTTCTATAGTCCATATCCATCCCATAGAAGTAAAATAAGAGGTGAAACATATGTCATCCATTATATAGGCACTCGTATAAAAAGGGGGAACCACATTTAGTGAAAAACTACATTTGCTCCTATAATTCGTGATTTGAGTGACAATATATTCATGGTTTGAGTGGATATATTGTTAGACAATATGTTTCCCCAATCGATAATATATCCATTAGAGGCAACATCAATGAGTGGTACCCACTGGTAGGAGAATTTATGTGTATTAGGGTAACCATAGATCCTACATAACATAGCAACTATTTGACAGTATGGACTAGTAATGGAAGCAACAAAATAGATACCCTTATCTTCCCGCATATGTTTGTTATGATCCCTTCTCTAGTTTTTGATGGAATTTGATTGATGCTCATTCTCCTTAGTGAACTTCTGTATAAAATGTTTGTCATATTTTTTCCAAGGTTGCGAAAGATGATACATTTTGCTCAAATCGCTACTGGTGAATGACCCAATGACTGTTTGTTTCTTAGTCATGAAATTCCTTTGTGCAAGTTTCATATGATCAATAACCCATTTAACCATATCTATATAAGGAAGGATCTTGGGCCTGGCTGCAATCCTATGCAAAAATGAATTAGTGACATCATTGTAGGTAGTTTCAGAGATCGGGGTATAATAATTAGCCATAGTTGTTTTCTCTGTTACCTTGAGTCCTTCATCTTGAAAAATATTTCAAATAACTTCCCAAGAGGAGCTTCCAGAATCTGGAGAATAGGTTGTATATGAGAATAATGTAGGCATTTCGGTAGTTTTAGGAAGAGGAGCGACCAGTTCGTGTTGAAAAACAATTTTCTTATTGGGACTGACTTGTAATGGAAAAAACAAGAATAAGCAGAAATTCCTTAACCAAAGAGTTCTTAGGAAAAATAACTATTTTCCATAATGATTTATGTCTTTACAATGAAATCATGACGGCATCAAGATGCAATGATTAAATCATTTAAAACTTCAAAAAACACAAATTTGTTTATTTTGTCCATTAAATGATAAACATGCATTCACATGGGCTCTATACATGTCAACATATTCACTGATTTTATCAGGGAAATATTAGGGATACACCTTTAAAACTTGCGATATCCTCACCTTCGAATAGGCGTTATTCAGAAATATAATAGTTATGATTTGTAAGTGGGAAGAGACATCGAATGTTTTGTATTGGGAATGCAATATCAGAGATTTTAAAAGAGTTCCTCCTAATATTGGAATATCAGAGGATGAGGGATATCGGAGGATCGAAGGATGATGGATATCGAAAGATTGGAGGATGAGGGATATCGAAATATCAGAGGATGAAGGACATAAGAGGTTTTAAAGTGGCACTTTCTCTTAAAGTTGTGATATATGGAAGCTCTAATATACTATGTGGTAGTCTTGTGGGGCCAGGATTTTCTTTATTATATCCATAAAGTCGTGTTTATATAAATTTAGACTTAAAGTATCTGAAATTTTTAATTGGGGGAAATTTTTATCATGACTTCACTATAAGTAATGTTGCAATATTTAAATGTTTTTGATAGAACTCTTTTGATAATATGTTTTAAAAAAAAGCCTATCAATTTATTTGTGAATACCATACTTATGAGGCTAATCTCCGATATGGAAGCTTTGATAAGGGAAATCTTCCTATTCAAAGGTTTTTTGGTGAAAAAAACTAAAAATTACCTTATTTTATTATAACTAAGGAGCTTTATCAATTTTCAAAAGGATCCCCATTATTTATTAGTTCAACTATCATAAAAATTAATGGGTTGTTGTTGAGTACTACAACAGAACCCAATGGCATGTACTTTGAAGTGTACCCTGAAATGCTTGACCTTTTCAGAGATGCAGGTTGTAAACCAGTCTTTTAGAATTTTAGTGGGTATAACCTTAGTTGGTGCCATGATTTTATCTTCTCCGTCGATGGAAACATAGCTAGAATTAGGACATTGCAGTTACCTATCACAATGGAGTCTATTTATGAAGCAATGAGTTTTCCAGCAGAAGGTGAAAGAGGGTTCAAGAAGTAGAGGTTGTTGAATGTAGATTTAAAGTTATTCCTGAAAGAATATTGTCAAAATCAATATTGGGATGCAGGGGTCCTCCAAAGAAAACTGAAATCTCAATGGGTAGCTGGACTTAGAACCCTCCATATTTTCTTCACCTATGAAGGTAGGTATTCCAAAGCTTACCTATATCACATGAAGTTTCTTTGTCACTTAGAAAGATTTAGGAAAATGAATTTTCCATATTTCCTACATCAAAATTTGTTGAAAATGTTCACTAATGCAAGGAAGAGACCTGAATTACAAGTTCATGATATTTGTCATCACAGTCTCAATACGATTTGATATACTCATGAGTTGAATAATAAAGTAGAACAATTAAGGAAAATGAGGCAAAGGAACCCAAACCCACCTATACCTAGAAGATCAAAAAGAGGCCAAAAGAGAGTTGCTTCTCAAGTTGTAGCTCATGAGAGCAAAGAAGAATCTAGCCAACCCTAGGTTGAAAAACATGATGAAGTCCCTATGAGATGTCGTAGGTTAAAATTTATGAAGGGAATACTAGAATCCAAAGACACCAATAGAGAATTATGGTAGAGGAGGAAGAAATAAAACATAAAATCTCAAAAAGAAAAAAGGGCAAACAAAAAGTTGAAATAGAGAATGAAGGAGTTGAGACAGAGGTTAGGGTTCAGGGAAAAAGACCTCACACTCATCTTGGTAACAAAATAATATTGAAATTGAAATCTATAATGAATCCTAAGTTCTTATAAACATTTATCATCCTTGATGAAGAAGAAAAAATAAAGTAGACTTCAAAGAGTAGAAAAAGAAAAGAGAACAGAGTATGTTGAGAAGAACAAAGGAAAAACCCTAAAAGCTAATAAAAGTCCACAAAAACTTACCAGAAGGGATATAAGGAGTCAAAATAAGCTAGATATCCTTGCTCAAGTCATAGAATACATAGGAAAGGGACCAATTGACTTTAGGGGTAGAGTATAGCATAAACCCTAATTTTGCTGCACCAAACCCTAATGGATATTTAACATTTTGGTTTACTCTTGGTTAATCATCAAGAAGTAATTATTTTTTACTATATTGTGGTAAGATACCATATATTGTTGTGGCTAAAGGAGTACAAGTAAACATGAGGAAATAAAGCAAGAAATAAGGCAGACAATTACATAGTTTTCACATTATTTTCAGGTTCATGCATTAGTTGGCTACAAGGAGGGAACATGAGTTTAGCTTCAGAGATTAAGCCTGTAATGCAACAAACTATTCTATATCCTATCTTACATTATACACCTCGCTATTATTTAATGATACTAGTAGCAGGAGAGTATAGAAACCTTGTGCTCTATTTTGACCAAGGATTATGTATCAAATTAAGGATCCGAGTAGTTAAGATGATAAAGTTTATGTGATTTTTGTTAATAAATTGTCAAAAATTATGTAAATACTTTGTAATTATTTTTACCATACTTCAAGAATCTTATCTCTATTGTATTTTCTATATGTTTCATCAAGAATATGAACAAAGGGTTGGTTTTTCTGAAAAGATACAGTCAATGTCTGTGTGTTGAATACTTTAATTATTTCATTTGCCAATATCAGTACAATTTGACCAGTGATATAAAGATCATGTGATAGTTAGTTTTAGTACGTATGTTATTTGTGCTTTTCAATTTTGCCTTTAATAATCTCATAAATGAATTCCTTATGAATGTTTGGAAAAGATAAATTAATTCAGAATTCATCTCTATTTTGATGCTCTGAGTTAAGGCTTCAAAATTTCCCATCTTGATCCTCTAAAGCTACCATAGGATTCACTGTGTATGCCCTATTGTAGTGGTCTGTTATTATTTTTCTTTATCCATCTACATCAAATGGAAAAGGTCTAGGATCTGCTATCCACCTTGCCTTTAACAATCCTGATTAGACAACTAGTTATCTTGGTAAACCTATCTAAACCCTATCTATTTGACTCCATCACCCAATGAAATATTGATTTTAGGCCGAACCAAACCATACATCAACACAACCTATCTAAAGATCTAGCCGCAATGTAAAGGTCAGGTAGATCCCACTTTGGATTGAAGGGGCTAGCCTTCAATCTATAAGTTGGAGTGAAAAGGTTACCTTGGAAACTTCTCTCCTATAGCCAAGAGAAAAATTTCTGAGTGATAACAACTTCCTCGGGATAGAATTATGGCAGGGTGATGGTGAATTGTTTGTCTCAAGGGAAGTATGCCTCTGAAATACTTTAGATATATCACATGGTGAACTTCAAGCATATGGATGCACCTCTAGCTACAAACAGGAGGAATGATTATGCTACTTCAAATGAGCTAGTAGATGCTTCCATTTATAGGTAGCTTGTAGTGTCTTTGATATATCTTGTTAACACAAGACCCGACATGTGCTATGAAGTAAACCAGCCTAGTCAAGCTATGGTGAAGCCTACCAATTTTTATTGGAAGGCAACAAATCATGTGTTCTGGTACCTTAGAGGCACTAGCAAGTATGGATTATGGTATAAGAGGATAGATGGAGTGAAGCTCCAAGGCTTCACTAATGCAGATTGGGTAAGGAGTCCATCAGATAGGAAAATTACTTCAGGATCTATCTTCAGTGTTGGGTTCATAGCTATTTCCAGGTACAATAGGAAATAAAGGTCTATGGCACTAAACTTGGCAAAGGCTGAATACATGGCTGCAAGTCAATAAACATGTGAGGCGATATGGACGAGCAAGATTCTTGTTGGAATATTTAGTTAGGAGATGGATCTGACAATGATTTATTGTAATAATCAGAGTTGCATTAAGGTCTTTGAGAATCTGGTATTTCATGATAGGTCCAAGCACATAGATATCTGGTATCATCACTTGCAGGAATGTGTGTAGAGGAGAATTATGTCGCTACAATACATTCTAACTAAGCAGAAAAATGTTGACATCTTGATAAAGGCATTGTCAAGAGGTAATTTCGAATTCCATAGGTGCAAGATAGGGGTGGTTCAAAATCCCTTTCTTGCTAAGAGGGAGTGTTAGAAAGTGTATAAAGAAAGGCTCAATTTGACTTTAGCCTTAGTCAAATTGAGAAAATTGAATTTCCACATAAGCGGGGCAACTTGGATGGAAGTTAACTTGTGTGACATGGCCTTGTCACCTAGTTAGATCAGAAAATTCTAGTTAGAGGGCTTGGAGTTTAGTTGTGCATGTGTTGATTTCTAAATTTTAGTAATCTAGTTCATTTATTTTCAGTTGTACTTAGTTAATTGGTCTCTAGTAATTAATGGATTTGGTTGAAGGTTAGTTGTGGAGTTTGACTATTGTCTAACTCAAAGATCTATCAGTTAACAGATCAATTAGCCCAAAATATCCCAGACATGCATGGAATTCGACTTACTCAACTAGAGTGGAGGAAACAAGGCTTATGTAAAATTAATTGTATACTAGTTGAGTGTACAAATGTTTCCACTGAGTCATGTAATCAATCCTTGGGAATTGCATAAGGAAATAGGGACATTTCCTATTTTTTAGGAGCTCAAATTTTTTTAGAATTAAGCAAGGAAATCAAAGGCTGGAGGAGGCACCAAGAGGCTAAGTGTTGGCTAGAGATACTCATTCAACAGGGAGAACAATTTTACTTTGCAGGTTGTGCTTCAAAGCTGGAGCATGCAATTGTAGGAGTTTCTCTATTCATCTGAATTAATTCAAAGAGGCTATGAGGTGTTTCCCAATTGGTTTCCCCTATAAATCAGTATGCACTTGTGGTTTTGATTGTTGCATGTCAATGCAAGTGTCTCTAAATTATGATTTGCATTCGGTAGAATTGTTGATTAGAATTTGTGTCTCTTGTTTTCAGTTCGAAATATTGAGCAATTGCAATTTCTATCAAATTTATACAACATCAGAGGAGTTTATTCCAACATGAAATGATATAACTCACAATGCAGAGAATCCCATAGAGAATTAACACTCCAACACTTTTATTGACCAACCAAAGCACATACTTCAAGGCTTCATTCTAATGAAAAAAAAATAAGAGATTTAACACATGGTTCAAACACAAATAATAGAGACAGAGCTACACTCAATGTTGCATTCAATGGAATCAACACAATTTTTATGTTAAGGGAGAGTGAAGAGCAGAGAATTTAATGAGTAGGGAAAGGATAAATTGGGATGTATTGCTATGATACCATGTTAAGTAAGGTAGTGGTAACTCCTCAAATGATACATTCTACCAAGAAAATTATTAATATATACAAGGAGAGGGATACTATTGGAATTCATATTCCAATCTCTCTTCATCTTCTCACTTTTGTATTTACAATATTTCCTAGTCCCTAAAGATTAACAATTTATCTTGTTGGGGAGAGTGCTACTGATGAGTGGAAAATATCTATTGTAGGAAATCAAGAAAGAAGAAGAGGTAAAATTTTCTTTGATTGGAAAGCCTTGAGTAGTACTTACCAATACAAATTTAAAAGATTTACCTACTGAAATTCAAACATTATTAGATGAATTTACTGACATCACTATTGAAGAGTTACCTAATGCCTTACCACCCAAAAGAATAATTAGGCATCACATAGACTTGATTCCAGGATAAATTTTACCAAACAAAGAAGCCTATAGGATGACATCCAAGGAGAATGAAGAGATCAAAATCAGGTTCAAGGGTTGTTCAACAAGGGACTAATCAAAGAGAGTTTAAACCCTTGCATTGTGCCTACAGTTTTGAGTCCAAAGAAGGATGGAGGCTAGAGAATGTGTAATGAGTCTAGAGAAACAAACAAGATAACCATAAGGTATATATTTCCTTTACCTTGCATGAATGATTTAATGGATTGTTTAAGTGGTGAAAACTATTTTTCAAAGATAGATAAGAAAAGTGGACATCATCAAATTAGGATGAGAGAGGGAGATGAATGGAAAACAACCTTCAAAACTAATGATGGTTTGTATGAATGGATTGTCATGCCTTTTGGCTTGATAAATGCACGTAGTACATTCATGAGGTTCATGAATGAAATCCTCAAGTATTTTATTAGTAGATTTTAATTGTATATTTGGACATTATTCTTATTTACACCCAAACCAAGGAAGAACATTTTAGATTTTTGAAAGCGGTTCTAAGGAAGTTGTAGTAGGAGAAACTTTTAATAAATATGAAGAAATGTTCCTTCATGAAAATAGAACTAGTCTATTTGGGTTTTGTAATTTATCTAGAAGGATTAAACATGGACCCTGAGAAAGTGAAAGAGATCAAGGAATAACCATATCCAAGGAATATTTATGACGTATGAAGCTTTCACGGATTGCATAATCTCAATAGGAAATTCATCAAAAATCTTAGCCATGTATGTATACCAATAGTTGAGACCATTAATAAGGAATATCAACCATTTAAGTGGAAAATGATAGTTGAAAAAACATTTAGACCACTGAAAGAAAAGACAACAAAAAAACAAATTTTAACCCTACTAGATTTTCATAAGCCTTTCCAAGTTAAGTGTGATGCAAGTGGAATGACCATTGGCATTGTCCTAAGTCAAGATGATAAGCCTATTACTTATTTTAGCAAGAAGTTGAATGAAGCCAAGTAAAAATATTCTACCTATGACAAACAATTTTGAGCAATGATACAATCCTTGAAGAAATGGAGGCATTATCACATGCCTAAAGAGTTTATTTTGTATAATGAAAACTAGGCCTTGTAGTTTATAACGAAGTAGGAAAAATTAAATCGAAGGCGTGCTAAATGGGTAGAGTTTATGCATAATTTTATCTTTGTTCTTAAACATATCAGTGGGAATGCTAAAAAAGTTGCAGATGCCTTGAGTAGGAGGTGTTTGGTTTTGCATGAATTCCAAGTGACTAATTGGGGATTTGAACATATCAAGGAACTGTATAAGGAAGACCCAAAATCTAGAGAAGCTTATGAAGCATGTGAGAATTTAGTGATAATAGATAGAAATACTTGTATTAAGTATATGATTTTGGAGGGATTGTTGTTCAAAGGTGGTCGATTGTGCCTTCCAAAGTCCTAAATAAGGGATAGACTATTGAAATAAAACCATAATGGAGGATTGGGTATCCACTTCATACATGACAAAACTTATTCTTAGTTAAGCTCTTCTTAGTTTTGGCCAGGTATGAGATTTGATGTTAAAATATTTGTGGATATATGTAAAAATTCCCAGTATGCCTAAGGGAAACAACAAAATGTTGGTCTATATTTACCATTATCCATATCAAGTCTACCATGGGATGCCACAAGCATGGATTTTGTTTTAGGTCTACCTAGAACTCAAAGGGGGAAATGATTCAATTTTCAAATTATTGATAGATTCTCCAAAATGGCACACTTTATATCGCGTTCTAAGACTAACGATGCAAACCACATTGAAAATTTGTTTTTCAAATAAATTGTAAGGTTACAAAGAATGTGTGAAAACCCTTTTTGGAAAAACTCCCTCTTGTAAATATTTATGAATGATAAAACTGTAATGAAATTGTGAAATGAAATGGATTGGCTAAGAATTAGGATACATATTCAAAGTTGTGAAGGAAGAGGTTGCTTGGGTAATTGGAAAAATTGCTTATTAATGGAAACCAAGGCTTGGTTGCTAATAATTTAATTCAAATGATAGTAAATTTTAGGAAGAATATGGGCTTCCTCAACAGAGGACAGACCCATACTCCTTTTCCTTGTCTCATATATTGTATGGAAAATTCTATCAAGCAAGGACCATCGACGATTGACAAGGGAGGATAAAAATCAATAATGAGAAGACAATACTAGAAAGGGAACACACAAGAGAAGGTTGATGAGGAGCAGATTTTGCACATGGTTGGATAGGAGTAACTACAATGCACATACAAAACAAAGGAAGCGGAAAAAAATAAAAATCCACATACGAAAATAGGCTGTGGGTGCACTCAGTTAGGTTGTATGTCATTATTCATGTGAAGGATTAGAGCCATATATATTTTGGGTTTTTGGAAGAGGTTCTAAATCCTTTGGACTACTAGTTTTTAGAGGTTCCCTCTATGTATTCACCATTTGACTATGGGTTTGCAATTGAGAAAATGCACTTTGGATTCTCGGTTTTGGGTGGAGGCACAAGGGCAATATTGCTAGGATAAAAGGGTGGAGACAATGTGGTCTCTGGATTACCTATATCATCTATTTGTTTGGCTCATTTTCCCTTGAACACAGCTCCTCAAGCTCAGGACTTCACTCGTGGGTGAATGATTACAAGGAGTCCTGCAGTGCATTCAATGAAAGGTTATGTGGAGAGTCAAAGGTCCAATCTCAGTCACCACTCTTTCATATTATAAGGTAAGTTGGCACGTATGCTATTGTACATGTGAATTCAATGTGAATGAAATCCAATGATTGTTTATGGTGGATTAAAATACAGGTTTGGTTATTAAGAGTGTTTTTTTCCTATATGTGATCAAATGAAGTGTGTTTGTTATGGATTTTTCTTATGTATGGAAAATATTCTTGAATGACTTGTATTCTTCAAAGGAAATATTCTTGAGTGGTTTTATTTTATGAATGGAATTTCATTATAGCTAATTGTAATGAAAATCGAGTCCTTAACTAATATATAAAATTATGTGTTTATCTATATACATATATATTCAAGCTTGAACTTAGAGGGTTGAGAATGTGGCAATGAATAACTTCTTACCGAGAGAGGCCACAACAGTGAGCAGAGGCCCTACTTAGGGAGTTCATGGGATTGAAAATGTGAGTTCTTGTGAGAAGGCCAAAAGTTTAATCTACATGCATTGAAGCTTATTAAGGGAGGTATATAACACACACACACACCACACACACACACACACACACACACACACACACACACACCACACACCACACACACACACACAACACACTCACTCACTTAACACAAACAAAGCACAAAATTATGTCAATGCATATATGAGTAATATATAAGATTGTAGAGATCACGACTATGCAAAGCAATAGTAGGTGATGTAATATGTATATATATTATATAGTTATATATATATAGATTATATATATGACATAGATATCAGCATCATCATCATCATCTAACAGTAAATCTATATATGGTCCCAATGAAAAACATTTCCCTAGTCTCACAAGTCTGAGGGAAGAGTGAGAGTAGATGTGAGAGATGCCAATATGACATCACCTTAGTGCCTTGACCCTTTGGACTTATGGAGGGATGCATATAGATGTAGTCACAAGAGGGGCAAGGTGAGATGGGTGACAATTCATAGAGGAACCTTCCATCATTGTAATGTAAATAAGTTTGTCCTACCCCAACCTATTTGTAAATGGTAACACACAGTGTACCGAGGGGAAAGGCTTTGTTATAATGAGAAATTTATAGTTCTCAATATGTGCTAGGACCCAGGTTGGGGGCCATGGTGACATGTTGACATGAAATTAGGGTGGTGTGGTGCTCAGAGGGCATGCCATGCATAGGGAAAAAAGGGCCTTGTTGGTGGGCCAAATGGGGCCAAAACATAATGACATGTGGCAAATATGGAGAGGGCCACATGGATTAGATGACGTTACCATGATGTCATCTTAGGCTGACATCACCTCGAGACCTTAGGAGCTGAAGGGTGCAACATAACATGGGGAGTGAGATTAATGGAGGCTAAGAGAAAGATTTGTCTTGGTTAATGACAAAACATTTCCTGTCACAGATCTCGAAGGTCTCAGATTGTGTGTAGGGTTAGTGAGCTAAGGTTAATGGGGCCAAAGTACAGGAAATCCCTCTGTCACAATACATGAAAATTCCCATTCCACCTCGAGGGTCTATTGAAATTGGTCACATGTGGTAGGTCGAGGAAATGTGTCGAGGGCGAAATTTTGGTATAGCTGGAAATGGTCACACAACAAGGTTTGGCTATGGTCCCATAGGGCTCAAGGAGGATATGATGTGGTAGGTTGCCACATGGGAAAGTAAAGTGATAGCATGTCAAGGTGAAATGACATGGATGGTTGTCACATGGGAAAATAAAGGGATAACATGGCAAGGTGCAATGACATGGATGGTTGCCTTAAGAGCTTTCTAGAAATATTTTTTTTATAAGAATTTGACTCCCAGATCAAGATTTCATGTCATTTAAAGTTGGGCCCATAACTCCCTACCACGTCAACAAGGTGCTTCCATTGAATAGAATTGTAGGAAATTTTAATTGTTGTATGCTCAAAACGCTATGTTTTCACCATTTGACAGGCTATCAACTAATATTCTATTTGTTGTTGCAAAACCATAAATAAACAATTAAGTTGCTTTTTGTTTTGATATGATTCTATACTCTCTTGATTATATGATCATGATGGACTTTAATAGTTATTTTATTGCTTTTATGACATTATTTGCTTGTCATTCAAGATTCTTGATGTGCAACAAAAGAGACATGTCATTGACTTCTTCTCTCTCAATTTGGATCTATCAACTTCAGATTAGCATATGGATTTTCATCCCTATATATTTTAGAATGATGCATCCATTCTCAATCAAATTTAGGGAAACAAATTTTGTTATGGATTCCATATGATCAAATTATAACCAATGATAGAGAGGCTTATGTCCATTCAAATGATTCATTTTTTTTGTAGAGAAGAGGTGGGGACTGATCTATGGAAGATTGCAGAGAGAAGATCTATGAAGGCTGTTAATTTGGAAACTTAGGGACAAATTCCCTCTTTTGGAGAACCTTTCTCCTCAAGGAATACCCCTCCTAGCCCTTGGAAAAATTTAATTTGTTCAAGGAAAAATTTATTTTTATGAGAAAACCCACATGTGCACAAAAGTTTAGGTTGGACTAAAGTCATAACTAGGGCTCCAAGTAAGCATATAAATATAATTCAAAGTCACTTCATTGGCATCATCACCACAAATTAATTTCTTCTTCTCTTGGATGTTTGTTCTATTTAAAAATTGTAGGTCTTCATCCACACATGCGAAGAGGAGATAAAGAAAATTTCAAAGTGTCGAAATCTATCTTTGACCAACACTTTGACCAGCGTTGACTTTATTTATTTATTTTGGGTATAGTTTGAGTTGATTTGACTTGACATTTTTGGACTATCTTGGAGGACTAATTCTTTGAAACAAGGACCAATGTTTTATGGGCACTTTTACTACAACTAACCACATTTTTTACTACATAACTTCTCTATCTATTGACCAATTTTGATCGTGAATTTTGGGATTGTTTTTCTCTTTTGAGGCCAAATAGTTTGACTGATGACCAATATCTTGGAGGGAAGTTTAACATTGGCTTTAGGATTGGTTAGGGCACATTTGATTGTTGTTGACTTTCAAAAAATTGTAGACTTTGACTTTGGCCATATTTGACTTGGGATAGATTTGCATATTGGCTCATCATTTGGATATTGGTTGGTTGACTTTTTTGGATAGTCAAAGGATTGAATTTGACTCTTGATTGGTGAATTAGATCATTGTTCTCTCTCTACTGAACATTTTATGAAAATTTAATAGGAAGAAGAATTTGGAAGGGTTTCCCCTTTGTGGGGTTTCCTAATATTTCACCAAATTTGGTGTCTCTTGTTATTGCTCTTTATTGTCTTCTATTGAACATTGTATTTACTCTTCTATCTACAATTTCTAGTGATCCTTGGAAAACTGAATTATTTTGAAACTATTGCTAATAGAAGAAAAGAATTGGGCTAAGGTGATTGTAACAACATAGAACTAGAAAATTAACATGGTATCAGAGTCAAGGTTAAGACAAGCCCAAAGAGTCAAGAGAAACCATATTTGAAGCAATCATATTTGAATGAAGTTGAAAGAATAGTATTTGACTAGGTCAATATGTCTACCTCCTACTTCAAGGACTTTGAGAAGATGGGTGACTCATCATATTTTACTTATTGGAAGATTAGGTTGCAGGTGATATTGGATGAAAATGATTTCTTGGAGTGTGTGTAAAGAAATGTACTTGGGCCTCTAGAGAATGCTCCTGATGCTACCAAATCCAAATACAAGAAAGGTGAACTCAAATCCATAAACTTCTCATTGATGGTTTGCAATATCATTTACTTGTTTATGTTAGAAGATTGAAAAAGTATAAGGATATCTATGATAAGCTAGTTGGGATGTATGAGGTCAAAAATTTGAATCATATCCTCTCCTTGAATAATGAAATCAAGGAATTAAAAATGAACAAGGGAGAATATGTGGAATCCTATATCGTGAGGGTATCCCAACTAATTGATCAATTACAGATTGTTGGGGAGCCTATATTTGATAGAAAGTTGGTAATTATCACTCTTTAAGATATTACTCCTATTTGGAAAACCTTCATTACTACTATAAGGAAAAACAATAGACTCCTGATATTCGAGGATCCCCGTTGAAAATGCACTTAAGAGGAAACGAGGATGATTGCGAGAGGAAGGATTCAAAAGCATGATGAATAAGAGCCCTCCACATTTTTTACACAAGACAAGAAGAGGAAAGATGCATGGATGCCATCTAATCCAAGGAATCCTTCTCCCAAGTCCAAGGACTCCAATAGAAGGTTTATAAAAGACAGGACTCAAGTTGAATGCTTCAACTACCAAAAGTATGGTCACTATGCTTGAGACTGCCCAAAAAAGAGAGATTCTACAAAATCAAATTGAGGCTACCCAACCACAGGTAGAATGATAGGAGAATAAGCAATGATAGAATAAAAGGTGATGATAGAAGAATTTGAGATGAGAGAAGAAGAAGAGATTCCCCGGACGATCGAGAAGAAATTTATCATGCACAAAAGATATCAATAAATTCTATTTATGAAAATAATGCAACTTCTTGCCAATTTGAATATATTCTCATTTCTTCTCTTTCTAGTTCTTTTCTTCTCGATTTTTATGATAGTTGGGATTCTATACATTTCTCTAGATACCGGGAAGTCCTCTCAAACATGGTTGAGAGGGATACAAATTTGAAAATCATCCTTGGAGACAATTCTACTCATCCCGTGAAGGGTTTTGTTTCTATAAAATTTCATATGGACATTAGTGAATCCATTTTTCTTAATGATGTGATGTATATTCTAAGATTAAATAAGAAATTGGTCTCTATATCTTCCTTGGAAGACAAAGGGATGGGAGTAACATTCATTAGAGGAAAGGTCCTCACCTGGCCTATGGAATCTTGCATGAGGGACAATTTTATATTGGGATCTATAATTGAAGGGCTCTATAGAGTCAATGGAAGACCTCTATGAGAAATGGCCATGTTGATGGTGTTGTAAATACATCAACCAAGGGGGTATCCCCGATCTGAAGTCCCAATTAGACCTCACACCATTTGGAATAGGAGCCCCATCTTGAGTATCAGCCCACTTTCCATATATTCTTATAAATTAGCCCTAGCTTTAGCTGTTAGTAAGAGAGAGAAGCGTGTATGTGCCTTTCCAAAAGAAAATTAAGTGTGTGTGGTGAATGTTCAGTTCCATGTGTATAAAGGTTCTTCTACTGCAGAGGGAGGAAAGGTGAGCCTATAAGAGAGAGGTAATAGTACCACACTATTAGGGGCACAAATAATCAAAAGATAAGCGCCTAACATCAAGCATAATAGTCCACATAGATGCGACGATTGTTACAACCATTACAACACATTTTCAATAAGATAAGCACTAAAATAACCAAAATTGTTCAACTGCTTTAGTACACGTGAAAGAAAACATGAATCATAAACATTCACAAAACATTCTTACAAATATTTAAAATCCATTCATGAAAAAGTGTTGGCCATCAGGCTTCAAGTATTAAGTAAAAGTATCAATATACATGAATACAATGAACATCACTAACTCTAATAGTGGAGCATTAGAATCACAAATTTCTCTTCAAAAGTACTATCTCTGTCTCTCTGGTGCCTTATGGGAGAAGCCAAGGTGAAAATTTTATTTGCATGAACAATGAGGGTGTATATATAACAAATGGGGTGATCCTTCACCTCCCTTATGACTCTTGGGATACCCTCATCACAATTTGACTTCTCACGACTTTTCAATTTCCTAAATGAATTTTCACATTACATAGATGACTCTTGGACTTCCACTTTACATTACATTTTCCAATATAGAATTACATAATCCACGAATGATGTGGCACATAATGTCTCATGACATCACATGACACTGATGACATGGAATGCATTATGACATGTAAATGTCAAGTAACTTTTTGTTGCTTCTTTCTTTGTGTCTTCCTAAAAATATGGTGCATATTTTTCTTCTCCCTTCTCCTTATGACTTGAAGATAAGGAGTCTTCAATGTGGTATTGATATTCGACCTTTTGTTATAATCCAACTTTCCTTCGTATTCTTGCCTGATGATCATCTTATCTCCTCAAATCCTTAGGTGTCTTCTAACATGATATCCTTCCCCATATCATTCATCATCATCCTATCATGACATAATAGAATACATGCACCTACAATCCACCCATGACAAGAAAACATTAGTCTAATAAACCCCTATCCTAACATGCTTCATGAAATCTCTTGTTAGGACTAGAACTAGTGACTGGTTCAGTGACTGACTCAGGGATTGCACATTTCTAGAGGCCAAGGTCTAGGACTGAGGCTTAAGACTATGCAATGTTCAGTTCAAGATGTCCAGCATCAAAGGATTGCACAATTGGGGGAATCAAGGGATCAGGCTGGAGGCTTGAGCCTTGAGATTACGCAATGCATACTTGTTGAGGCCTAGGTAGAGGGACTGCACAGTTGAGGGACTCGAGGGCTCAAGCTAGAGGCTTGAGGATTGAGACTGCACAGTCCACAATGATGAAGGCTTGGGCTGAGTGACTGTGCAGTTGAGGAAATCAAGAGGTCAATCTCGAGGCCTAAACTTTCCCAATGCGCATTTTAGACAGGAGACCAGGTTGGGATATTACGTAGTTGAGGGGTTCAAGGGATCAATCTTGAGTTTTGAGGCTTAAAGTTTCCTAATGTGTACTTCAAGAGGGAAAAAGGCCAATGGATTACACAGTTGTGTAGTTCAAGAGCTTAAGGCTAGGGCTTGATGCTTGAGACTGTACAGTGCCTTAGATTTTGTGTTCAAGGGATGGGAATGAGCAATGAGATTGCCGAGTGTGCATTTATGGAAGGAAAAAACTACACATTGTGTAGTTCTAGGATACAAGGTTGATGATAGAGGGATGAGATAATGCAATGTATAGTTCAAGCGAGCTGGATGAGGCTGAGAGCCCCGGTCAGGGAGTTTTCCCATTTTTGACTAAGTGTGGGATTAGTGAGATGAAGTTGAACAAGAACAATACTTGAGCATGGCCACACAATTAGATCGCTTGAAGACACAACAAACGACACTCATAAAACATGAACACCATACTTTCCTCAATGTGACAACATTGCAACAACTCACTCCACATGTGACATTAAAGATACACTTTGCGACGACAGTGACAACTCTTGTGCGAGAGTACTTGAAAGTTTGGAAGTGAGTACGATACATGTTTACATGATAAGAAAAACTCATTATCGCAAATCTTACCCCTTTAAACACACCAAAACTATCTTTTATACAGTGTGTGACAGTTAACATCCTAGAAGATGACATTTTCTATATGAGCAGGAAAAGTGCGAACGATACTTGCAATATGCGAATGACAGTGAGAGTGACACATCACAGAGTGAATATAACATGAAAGCAATACTAACTAAAGTGAAATAAAGCAAAAGATATGGTCAAAAACATGAAAATGACACTTGCGAAAGTGAAGGTGAAGAAAAGTGACAGTTTGAAAACTCACCGAAATAGAAGTACAAACATAGCCAAAAGTGAAGGACTATTAATTGTAGTGTGCACTAACTATTGACATGGGTTGAACATTGCATAGGCACTGTCTTGATGTCCTATGATATGATTGTTCAAGCTTGTGTAAAGTAATGCACTCATTAACTTGTTGCGAACTAAGCATGTGTGAGAAAGTGTCTTTGACCGATCAAGAAGTGACCATGGAATGACTGATCACAATATCCAAAGTAGTCTCCAAAATTCAAGTGTAAGTAAAATTTTGGAGGGTGTTTGTCACAGTGACAACACTTGGCGACATACTAATGGAACCCCAACTTCTCTGTCTTGGTCAATTCTATCGTGCATGGTTTAGTTCTTTAGGGAGTATTGATTCATCATTTAGATTACCATGGCTTCCCCACTTAAACTGTGCATAAACATAGTCCCCTTCATTCCTCTACTCGGTTAAACACAAACATAAGGTCAATGATCATAAAATGTTTTGAATCAGGAAAGGGTAATGAATTTTATGAGATTTATATTTTCAGAGTGTAGTTTTTTATCTCTAGTGTTGCTCTGCTGCTAGTAGGCCTGGAAAAGACCCAGACAGAGTCACTTTAGGGACACAAAAATTTCTCCACTACTAGCAGGCTTACATAGTACCCCGATAGAGTTTCTTTCTTTAGCACTCTGTGCAGGAATCCTTTCTCTTAGTTCACCTTTATTTATTTATTTTATATAGTATTGTGCATCAAAACTTATTTATTTCATGGGTATAAGAGGGATCTCGACTTATTGAGAGCAGAAGAGGTTGTCCCTTTAGAGAAGCATATAAAATACCTCTGAAATTGGTTTTCTTGTTTGTATTTCCCCTTGTCCTTCTCTACTTGATTGGATCAGCTTGAGAACACCAAAACATAAAGACCCGAGTCTAAGCATGAGGTTTCCAGAATAGACAAGGAGATCATGGTTCGGCGCAAGGATTTCCTTATGTAAGGATCGTATTTTCCGTTGGAACATGATATTCCAAAAGGTGTAACCAAGACAAGGAAGAAGGAGAATGAGTTAGCCAAATGTTGTTGTGTCATAAAGTCCTTTTCTATTTTTCCACACCATCTTTTAAGCCTAAACAATACACCCTTCATGCGAAGTATTACTAAACAAAAGACAAAACACAAAACACAACAAGGAAACAAAACTAAGAGAGAAAAAAAAAAGGAGGCTAACCGAAAAGATGATGTGAAACCAAAATGAGAAAACACAATAAAAACTACAGAAAATGAATGTAGGATGAATATTTAGGTAAACTAATATGCAACTATACCTACTTCTAACCTAACTAGATAGAAGGTCAGGGTCATGTATAATGAAATTTCCAATGTATCCACTATAGTTATTCTTGACCTACAATCACAAAGATATGATTGATTAAAACTAAGATAAAAAAATGTACAACAAAAAAGATAAGAGCTTGAATATTCTGTGCAACAAATTGAGTCTCTTGCCTATCAATAGAAATATATGTCATAACCACTACTTCTAACCATTTCACACTCTTACCTTTTTCTGAAAAAATGTAAGAAGAAAAACCTCGGCGAATTCTTGCAAATGTATCTTCATCTGCATTGTACTCCTCAGAAAGCATGAGAAAAGGGCGAAACATGTTATTTACAACAGATCTTTCCAGGTAAGATTTCTCCAACCATTCAGAGATTGGATCATGAAACTCGAAAAAGTCCTCTCGAGAATCCTGAAATCTTTGAAGGGATGAATTTACAATTAAAAGCATGAGACATGGATGAGAATCTTGTAAGGGAAAATGAATCTAATCATATTCAGAAGGTTTGTCAATATAGTGAGGGCCTGACATAACCATCAACGAAGGTTGAAGGGCCTCAGATGTTTGACAAGTATTTGAATGGTGAGATAAACCATAAATATTAATCAATGTGAAACAACTATAATCAAATATAATAGTGGGGAAATGATAAAATGAATGGAAGTTAATATTATGATCAGACAGACCATTTATGCCAAGAGATTCTTGGTTGGAAGATAACAAAGATAGATTAGTTTGAACATAATTATGAATTACTTGAATAGATGAATCATCTTCCTCGGATGATAAATGTAACAAATGATTTCCTTGTGACTAGAAACACACTCCACTAACATCATAACCACCGAAATAAGTGAAAAGGAATGTCAGTACAAAAAACACATGAGACCAGTTAAGATATAGTGAATGAAGACGAAATTGATTTAGATAATAAATCATGCATTCGTTAGCACTCAAGAGGAATTCAAGTGCGATGAAGAACATGATTCACGATATAAAATTCACAAGAAAAATGAAGAGTTTCTTATTATGAAATGAATCCGATAGACATGGTTCCTTAAGCCAAAGTTGATGTTTGAAGTGATCAAATTCACTTCAAATATCTATGAGAGATACACATTCCAAACCCAAGTATTTAAGATGATCTATGATAGATACACATTCGAAACCCAATTTTTATACCAAAGCCTTTCATGGAGATAAATAATTTGAAATAGAATCTTGAATCTGATCAAAAACCGAATCTCAAAAGTTCGAAAGACTGCATCCGAAATACCAAACATCTTTCAAGAAGGAAGTTACATCAAATAAAACCATGCAAGGAAAATGATTTTGCGAGAGAAACTAGATCTGATTTAGTTCAGAGACCTCACCATAGATGTGATAACCTGTCATCATCATCAATGAAAGTTGAGGTGCCTCGACTTCTTGGAAATTCCCGAAATTCTAAAGTATTGTAAAATCACATTTTGAAGATTGAACGAGATCATGCATGGCGTAAGAATAGCCAACACTACTGATTTCAATAAAACCATTGCTAACCGGATGACAACCATCTCTATCACCAATTTGATCTGATTTTACAACTTCAACAACCAGATTACTTGAGCTGAAACATTATTTCGATCACAAATCCAAATATGCATGAATCGAGGAAAGTTTGTGAGCAAGACGACTTGAAGAGTTGCTTTCATACAAAATAAGAGATGATGAGGAATGGAAATAATACTCAATGATTTGATTGTCTTCATTTTCATCATGGATAATCTCACCACCTTGTGTCAATTGAAAAGTTAACTCTCCAGATGAAGAATGTGAAGTGCATGGAGTATCTTCATCGTAAGTTGATGCATTAAAAATGGTAAGGCACAAGGGATAATGGGATGGAGAGGAAGTTTTGATAAGAACATCTTCTTTGACCAAATCATATTATGGATGAGACACTGAAAGATCAATTGGTGCACTCACGCATTCATCATCGCATGCGTCAATAGAGTCATCATCATTAGAATTATTGTTTTTAAAGATTTTAGATTTATAAAGAAAACAAATTTCATTTGATTCACTATTGAGATTAGTAGATTGAAAATTACCTAAGAATAAGGAAGTATCATATTCACGCGGAGGATTTTACAAAAGGGAAGAAAGATAGAAATTTTGACTTCTCATGACTTTTCGACTTCCTACAAGAATTGTCACATTACATAGATGACTCTTATAATTCCACTTTACATTACATTTTCCAATATAGAATTACATAATCCACGAATGATGTGTCACATGATGGTTCATGACATGACATGCCATTGATGACATGGAAATTTTAAGTCACTTTTTGTTGTTTCTTTTGTTGTGTGTTCTTGAAAATATGGTGCATGCTCTTCTTCTTCATCCTCCTTATGACTTGAAGATAAGGAGTCTTCAACGTGGTCTTGATATTCCACCTTCTGTTCCTTCATATTCTTTCCTGGTGATCATATTATTTCCTCATCTCCTTAGGTGTCCTATAACATGATCTCCTTCCCCATATCCTTCATCAACTTCCTATCATCACATAATATAATACATGCAACTACAATCCACCCATGGAAAGATGAAATCAGTTTGATAAAGCCTATCCTAAGATGCTTCATGAAATCACTTGTTAGGGCTGGAATTGGTGATTTGTTGAGTGACTAACTAAGGGATTGCACAGTTCCAGAGGCCAAGATCTAAGACTAAGGCTTGAGATCGCACAATGTGTATCTCAGGATGGCCAAGGCCAAATGATTGCATAGTTGAGGGACTTAAGAGCTCAAGCTAGAGGCTTGAGCCTTGAAACTACATAATGTGTGGTTCTAGAGGCCTGGGCAAAGGGACTGCATAGTTGAGGGACTTAAGGGATCAAGCTAGAGGCTCGAGGCTTGATATTATGTAGTGCATAGTTCTGAAGGCCTAGGATGAGTGAATGCAAAGTTGAGGAACTCAGGAGCTCAATAATGAGGCTTGAAGTTTCCCAATGCGTAGTTAAGATAGGAGAATAGGCTGGGAGATTGCATTATTGAGGGTTTCAAGGGCTCAAGCTTGAGTTTTAAAGTTTCCAAATGCTCAGTTCAAGAGGGACATGGGCCAAGTGACTGCATAGTTGCATAGTTCAAGAGCTCAAAGTCGAGGCTTAATGCTTGATGCTGTGTAGTGTGTTAAGAAGCTTGGATGGAGGTGATCCAGGTGGATGTTAGTGGCCACCCACCTATCCCACTTGGACCCCCACAATTGTCTCTGTTAGCTTTTTAGTTTCTTTATTCGTAGCACAATTTACTATTCTTAGCAGTTTTTCAGGTCCTGAACTTCCAGAGCCATCTTGAGGCCCTAAACAATGTTTTTTTTGGGAAAATTGGGAACAACATGGGTCATAGACCAATGTTTCTCTTCCAAAAGTTATATTCCTTAGATAGATATTTCTAACGAGCTATTATGCGCATCAAACAGAGATCGTAGGCCAAAGTTACGACCCCAGGAAGTTGATGTACCAAATTACCCAAACGGGGCCCACAACTTGGCGCTTCATCTCCTAGGGCTAGGTTTTTGGATGTTTATGGTTTTCCATTGTTTCTCAACAATAAATAGGCCTTCGAGCCTCATTGTAACATATTTCAGAGGCAAGTAATCTCCACATCTCTTCTCAAAGATAAGCTACCATCGCCCTAGCTGGTTTATTTCCATTTCTGTTTATAAGCATATTTCAGTATTTTATATTAATGAAATGAAGTATTATTTCCACTGCATCTCTCTGTTTATGGGTTTATGGTTATCTCTGTAATTTTTTGCATTCCTATTTAAATCCAGATCAGTGGTATCAGAGCAGTCTTCTTTTTCTCTGTTTTTCTTTGCATGTCCTCATCGAGGTCGGGATATAAGGAGTTAGGGCTTGAACTGGTCAAACCTTTACAAGACCAACCTCACAAATCCTGACGACCTCCCATGGTGGATGAAAATAAAGATGAGGGGGCAGGAGATCCTATCGAAATCTTGCTCGAAGAAGCTCTCGAGCAACAAAGGAACACGATGATGGACAACTTTGCCCAGATCCTTCAGTGGCTACCCAGAGGCGACACATTGACTTCCAACAGCTACTCTGGAAACACCACACCCTTTAAGGTACAAGTTAATTTTGAAATCCCCATATTCGAGGTTAGATAGACGTAGATGCCATAGATAAATTGTCAAATATGCTAGAAGGGTATTTTTCTATTCATGATTTTTCCAGTCGGGAAAGGATTATTTTCGCTCTTCTCAAAGTAGCTCCCCACATCAAGGACTAGTGGGAAACCTACTGCAATCAGAAGGATGAAAGTATGAGCTCACTATTTTCATCCGCACCCACTTGGAATTCATTCCGAGATGCCATCAAGGAGTAGTACTACCCTATCAAAAGCTACGAGGATAAACACATAAAGTGGACCATGCTACAGCAAAGAAGGGTCCAAGATGTGGTGGAGTTCACAAACATTTGTCATACCCTTTGCACACAATTGGGTATCAAGGATTCTGAGCTACATTTTTTACTCAAATACCGTGGCTGCCTACATAGGTACATCCAAGAAGAGATGGAGTTCCTAGACATCTCCTCGCTCGGCATGGTGTACCGATACGCTGTCAAGATCGAGAAAAAGTTTAAACAGAAGAAGCGATACTTTGGATCTGTGAATCTGAAGCAAGGGAAAGGCTTCCCAAAATCGCAGAACCAAGGACAAAGCCAAGATGGGGCAACCAAAGACAACCCGTCAAAACCACAAGAAAAGAACAACACCATGAAGTTGAACAAGGACCCAGGAAAGTGGTGTGAGTTCCATAAGATACACAAGTGAGTGTCGGACCAAGCAGTCACTGGTGGCCAAGTTGAAGGCTTCGGAATTAGATACATGTTCCTACCCTGATTCAAAACCCAACAAGGGGAATGGAAAAGGGAAGTAGATCATTGATGCGGAGCCCAGCGCCACTGTTACCACCGCCAAGACTAAGAAGAATGAGCTTGAAGATCCAGAGGAGGGGGAGCGTCTTTTGCACTCACAAATGTGGGTGAAGGGTTCACCGCTACAATTCATTTTTGACAGTGGGAGCCAGAAGAACCTCATTTCAGTATAGGTCGTGAAGTGGCTGGGCCTACCAACTACACCACACCCGTAGCCGTACAGTATCAGGTGGATTCACCAAGGACGAGATCTCGGAGTTCGCCAGCAGTGATGCCTTCCCTACAGCATCAAACCCTTCATGGATGAGGTATTGTGTGATGTTGCACCTCTAGATGTTTGTGATGTACTATTTGGCCAGCCATACTTGTGGAGGCGACATGCTATGTATGAGTCAACGCCTCACATTGTTATTATTACTTTGGGTAATTCATCATACAAGATACCGGAGGTAGCCCCACCTACCACCACCTCTTTCGTCACTGCTAAGAAACGCAACAAGCTCATCTCCCAGACTAGGAAATTAATTTTCTATCTGGTTTGCTCCCAAATTATGGAGAAGATCTTTGCCACATCCATGACCCCCGTGAAGGGTTTCTCCACGTAGCAGCAACAACAGAGGGATACGGTTATGCAAGAACACATGAATAACTTCTCCTCACCCACAGGGGTACCACACAAGTTTCAGGTGGGCAACAAAGTTTGGTTGCATCTGCAGAAAGAAAGCCTTACAATAGCCCATCAGAAGCTTTGACCACTCCGACATGGTCCTTTCACCATTACCAAGGTTGTGGGAAACAATGCTTTGGAGAACAACATTCCCCCATTCCTTCACTTGCACCGAGTGTTCAATTTGGACCGCCCTCGACCATGGTTCCCACCATTAATGGACACATCAACAATTGCAAAACAGCTCACCAGTGACCAAGTTCAACAACAATTTCCTCATCTCATGGAGGAACTCAACGCAATGGGGACCATTGCTTCCTAATGGGGGAGGAATGTTCCAGGTGGATGTTGGTGGCCACCCACCTATCCCACTTGGACCCCCACAACTGTCTCTGTCAGTTTTTTAGTTTCTTTATTTGTAGCACAATTTACTATTTTTAGTAGTTTTTCGGGTCTTGAACTTTCGGATCCGTTTTGAGGCCCTAAACGATATTTTTTGGGAAAAATGGGAGAAACATGGGTCATAGATTAAATTTTCTCTTCCAAAATTTATAATCCTCAGATAAATATTTCTAACGAGCTATTGTGCATGTCAAACGGAGATCGCAGGCCAAAGTTACGACCCTGGGAAGTTGATGTACCAATTTACCCAAATGAGGCCCACAACTTGGCACTTCATCTCTTAGGGTTAGGTTTTTGGATGTTTAGGGTTTTCCATTGTTTCTCAACAATAAATAGGCCTTCAAGCCTCATTGTAACACATATCGGAGGTATGTAGCCGCCACATCTCTTTTCAGAGATAAGCTACCATCGCCTTAGCTAGTTTATTTCCATTTCTGTTTGTAAGCATATTTCAGTATTTTACATTAATGAAATGAAGTATTATTTCTGCTGCATCTCTTTGTTTATGGTTATCTCTGTAATTTTTTGTGTTCCTGTTTAAATCTAGATCAATTGGAAAGGATTGCATAGTTCTAGAGCTCAAGGTCTAGGACTAAGCACTAAGATTGTGTAGTGCACAGTTTTGGAAGGCAGAAAATGTGCACTGCAAAGTACCAGGAGACAAGGCTTCTCCTAGAGGGATGGAACTACGTAATGTGTAGTTTAGGTGAGCTAAATGAGGCTAAGAGGCATAGTCGAGTAGTTTTCCCAGTTTTGACTAAGTGTGGGATTAATGAGATGAAGTTGAACATGAAAAAGAATTGAGCATGACCACACACTAATATTAATTGACAACGCAACATAGGACACTCAGAACACATGAACAACATACTTTCCTCAATGCGACAACATTGCAACAACTCACTCCAAGTGCAACACTAAAGATACACTTTGCGAAGACAACGACACTTGTGCAATAGTTCTTGAAACTTTGGAAATGGGTATGGTACATGTTTACATGATGAGAAAAACTCATTATCACAAAGAACACCCCTTGTAACACACCATAACTAGATTTTATACAATGTGCAACATTGAACATTCTAAAGTGATACTTGATCAAGCAAAAATGATAGTCAAAAACATGAAAATGACACTTGAGAAAGCAAAAGTGCACAAAAGTGATAGATTTAAAACTCACCGAAATATAAGTACAAACACAACCAAAAGTGAGGGACTTTCAATGACAGTGTGCACTGACTATCGACATGGGTTGAATATTGCATAAACACTATCTTGATGGAATATGCTATTCTTGTTCAATCTTTCATAAAAGAATGAGATCATGAACTTGTTGCGAATTGAGCATGTGTGAGAAAGTGACTTCAATCGATCAAGAAGTGGCCATGGAACTACTAATCACAAGATCCACCATAGGATCTAAAATTCAAGTGTAAGTAAAATTTTGGAGGGTGTTTGTCACAATGACAACTGGTCCATGACATCAATCATCAAAGTGAACTTCGGCACTGAAGGTTGGAACATATACATTATGAAGTTCTATTGAACTTGAAGAAGTTGGTGTCTGGAATGTTTGGCGTTTAAGCAAGTCACAATGTAGTATGTCCAAGATGTGCTAGTGGGATGAAGAAAAGGGGACCATTCCACTCTAGCAATAACAAGACCAATGATATTATTCAACTTATTCATTCTGACCTTTGTGGACCCATGCTAGTTCACTCTCTTGGTGCCCATCTCTATTATATCATATTCATTGATGAATTCTCTATGAAAACATGGATTTATTATTTGAATAATAAGGATGAGGCTTTTGATATGTTCAAGCACTTTGAGGTGCTAATAGAGAATCAAACAGGGAATACAACTAATATATTCAAGTATGAAAATTATTGATAGTACATTTCAAATGATTTCATTGACTTATGCAAGATGGAAGGTATCAAGAAGGAGACTATTACCATACAATCCCTAGTAGAATGGCGTGGCTGAAAGAAATAACAGGTCCATAGTAGAAGCCACTCGAGCTATGCTACATGATCAAAAGTTACCAAAGCTTATTTAGGGAGAAGAAACAAATACAAAAGTATATGTACAAAATAAGGTTCCTCATCAAGCTCTAGATAACAAGACTCCCAACAAAGTATTCGCAGGTGTAAAGTTTGATGTTGGACATCTTAGATTATTTGGATACCCCATATAATTTAATGTATCAAAGGACAAGAGGAAAAATATGGAAGCCACTGAAAAGAAAGGTACATTTGTTGGATATTTTGAAAATTCTAAAGCCTTTAGAATATATATATATATAAATCTGGTCAAAGGAAAATTGAGTTTAGAAGAGACGTAGCTTTCAATGAAGATGCTACCTTTGGAAAAGAAAAGGGTCCTTCCTCCACCTCCTCCTACTGAGAAGAAAGATGATGTCATAAACATATTAGAAGGCTCTTCTGAGCCCGAGCCAAAGAAATATGTGGTTGATGATCCCATGGAGCCTATGTACTTATTAGATCCTCCTTCATGTGATCCCCATGTCAAGAAGAGATCATTAAGGCTTTATAGAAAATTACAAGATGCTGAGAGACATGCCACTACCAATGGAAGCTTTAGGGAAATAAAGAAGCCATGCATGTACCAATGATACATTGTAGCTATGAGAAACATCATTTAGAATGAAATTCCCACCTTTGAAGAAGTAGTGATGGAGAAGGTTTGGAAGGATGTTATGCAGAAGAGTATGAATCCATTATGAAGAATGATGTATGGGATGTTGTTTCGAGACCTAAAGGAAAGTCCATCATAACCTCAAAATGGTTGTACAAGATCAAACATGGAGCTAATGGAATCATTGAGAAATACAAGGCAAGGTTTGTGGCTCAAGGTTTCTCCCAAAAAGAGGGAGACTATTATGATGGCATATTTTCACCTGTTTCCTGCTAAACTAGTATTAGATAGATTGTTTCCCTTATTGCTATTCATGGAAGGAATCTTCACCAGATGGATGTAAAGATGACACTTCTTCATGGCATACTATAGTAACAAGTATATGTTGAGAAACCTTGGGGATTTGTAGTGAAGGATAGGAAGACTCATTTTTGTAGGTTGAAAAAGACACTTTATGGTTTGAAGCAAGCCCCGGAGCCTGGTATGACCATATTGACAATTACCTAGTAAATCTCGGATTCACAAGAAGAAGTGCTAACTTGAATCTCTACTTCAGAGTGGTCCAAGGCATGCCTTTGATATTGGATTTATATGTTTATGATCTATTCCTGATAGGTAGTGACCCTCTAATTCTCAAGTGTAAGATAGATTTGGCCTCTGAGGTTGAAATGAAGAATCTTCATTTGATGCATTACTACCTGGGATTAGAAGTGTGGCAAAGACCAGAAGATATTTTACTTTCCCATTGAAAATATGTTGTGAACATGCTGGAAATATTTGGAATGGTAGAATACAAGCCCTTGGCCACACTAATGGAAATGAACTTAAAGAAGTTATGCAGAGATGTTGCTGGACCCAACCTGGCTAACCCTTCAGAGTATCGACAATTGATTGGAGCATTGATGTTCCTGGTGAACACTTGTAAGGACATATGATTTATAGTAAACTCCTTGAGTAAACTAATGACTAAGCCTATTCATGCATATTGGGTTGTTTCCAAGCATGTTCTGAGATATTTGCATGGGATGATTATTTTTGTTCTGAGATGTACTTTTGGAGATGTACGAATTCATGGATACATCTATCCTGACATGGTGGAAATGTCACTGATAGGAAGAACACATCATGGTGCTATTTTAGTTTGGGATCTTCCATGATATATTGGATAAGAAAGAAACAGAAGTTTGTGGCCTTAAGCACGATAGAGGTAGAGTACATTATTACTAGCATGGCTAGCTGTGAGGAAGTTTGGTTGAGGAAGATCTTTGCAGAGTTGTTAGAGAAAGTCATGGATACGATAGTGATATATTGTGGCAACAAGACTCTGATCTGATTGGAAAATAATCTTGTATTTCATGAAAATTCCAAGCATATTAAGATCAAATATCACTATATACATGACATGGTGCAAAGAGGAGAAGTGAGACTGTCATATTTCAATTGATGAGTAGATTTCAAATATAATCACCAAGGATTTATCAAAAGGGAAGTTCTTGGTATTCAGAGAGAAGCTTGGAATAATGGATGTGACCCTCTTGGGTAAGGATCTTGGATGAGCAAGGAAATAGATTGATGCTCTTCCCCCCTTGCCTGAGCTCCCAAGGTAAGGAATTGAGCTAGAGAGCTCCTGGGGTTGAGGGAACTTACGTACAATAGGTGTGTATGATCCTTACCTCATGGTAAGTGTGTATCTCCACTATTATCATATAAGGGTGGTGTCTAATCCTTACCCCACAATAAGTGTGTATCTCCCCGACTGAGTATACCCTAGTATGCATCCTACCCACAAGATGGGATTATTGGGATTTCCACCCATCTGGCCAATGGGTGAGGTGACTTAGGCATGTCTAATCCTTACCTTGCAGGGAAATTATGTATCTCCCGCAAGTGCCTTGGGTTGTGTATGATCCTTACTAAGAATGATAAGTGGGTATCTCCTGCTAAGGTAGTGTATGAAGGTGTTCTACCACTTGAATTTAGGGTCTTGATGGGAAGATCAAGAGAGAATATGATAGTTGTGATCCTTACCTTCCATGGTAAATTGTATCCTGCCTATTTTCCTTGGATAGAGGGTGGTAGCTTGAGCTCCCCTATGATGTCAAATTATTATTCTGTTAGATTTGAGAGTGTTTTGTGGATGAGTAAAGATGATCTAGGATGAGCAAAGATGAGAAAAGGAAACATTTGATTTGATGATGATGAGACATTTGAGATGGGACATATGATACATTGATAAATTTCTGACTAGCTCAGACGGAGTGTTAATTTGGCAGGTCAGGGACAAATTCTCTACTTTGGACAACCTTTCTCATTAGGGAAGAACCCACTTATCCCTTGGAAAAATTTAATTTGGTAAAGGAAAATTTTATTTTTGATGAGAAAACCCACATGTGCACAAAAGTTCAGGTTGGACTAAATTCATAATTCAGGCTCCAAGGAAGCATATAAATATAAGTCAAAGTCACCACATTTGGAATCATCATCACACATCCATTTCTTCTTTTCTTGGAGGTTTGTTCTACCCAGAAATTGCAGGTCTTGATCCACACATGCGATAAGGAGAGAGAGTAATTTCAGAGGCATGAAATCTATCTTTGACCAACACTTTGACCAACGTTGATTTTTTGAGTTTGGGCATAGTTTTTCTTGATTTGACTTGGAATGTTTAGACTTTTTTGGAGGTGAAATTATTTGGCACAAGGAATGAGGATTTATAGGAACTTTGATTACAGTTAACCATAGGTTTGATCATCTACCTTTTTTAGAAACAATGGAAATTAGAACACTACTGAGAGGGGGGGTGAATCAATAGTGTGACCAAATTATACAATTCTTCACAAATTATACATTTCAATCACGTTAGCAATGGTTCATGGATCAGTAATACAACACAATCCTGTAAAACATAATGTTATAACCACATGAGCAACATATACCCAAGACACCAATATTATTTTTATTACAAGATTCAACTTGATTAAATCAATACACCATAAACTACCACTTGTAGGTTTATCAGCTACTACTGAAAAGAAACTATATCCCCGCTCATTTATTATCTACCACTGAAAGGGACTACAACCCCTTCTTGCTAACCAATATTCACTGGAAGGTAATCTTGTTCCTGCTCATTTATCAGTCTTTGCTAGAAGGGACTCTTTCCCCCAAACATTTACGGGTACCCGTTGGAAGGACATCCAACCTCTGATCCACAAGCTACCATTTTTTGGCCTTGTTGATATATATTTAATCCATTTCAAATGAGAAATAATAGACCTCTTGCCTCAAAAACAAATAATTTTTTTCACCAAAAATGCTCACCAAATCCACCATACACACCTTTAAGAATCTTTGATTACTAATGAAAACACCATCACCTTCAACAATTTATCATTATTGAACAAATCACCAAACTTTATGCAACATCGACATCAACACCAATCACCAATGCACTTATTTGCATCTCTAAAACATGTTTTAGATACCAATATTGGTCTCTGATACTCCCTTGATGCATACCACCATTATGCATCACGTTGCACTAACTCTCATCCACACACCATCTCATCATCTCTACTTCTTTAATTATTCTTTTAAAGAATTACGGACTGATAATTTTGGAATTAGACTTTAGTTAACTTGCCTTTGATCTGCAGGATGTTTTTCTTATTTTTTCCTTTATCCTATTCAATTTAGTCTTATATATGTGCACTTAACTTCAATGTTTGATCTATAGTTCAAACCTCAAGCTTTAAGTTTTTCTGCTTAATTTTTCTATTACGACTTTTTACAAAATTTAGTTGTAACTTTCTATTTCTGGTGAACTTCCAGAATTGTCAAAACTGCCAAATCTACCTATTAACTGCTTCCAACTCGTTCATGTAATTAATGTTATGTTGTCCATGCATTTATCATTATGTTGTCATGTTTATCTTAACTATCAAAGTCTAGGAGCTTCCGACTCAATCGTCCATGACTTACATTGCCACACTTCTTATTCCAAAAATAGTTGCTAAGTGTTCATGCCAAAGCACAAAGGATTTATTAAAATGCTTCCAAAATTTAGCTTCCAACTCATTCATCCATGTACATTGCCATTTCTCTTAACCATAGCCTCAAAGCCTTTTTAATATGTTGCTACCAAAACAGTGCTACCAAACAAGCTTTGCTGCAAAATTAAATTTCTATGACCCCTTTTTAAGTTTAAAACAAAATTGCTATCAAATCCACTGATTTTACCCTTTAACCCCTTTTTCTTTGGCGCTGATTTTTTTTCCACCATAGGACCGGGTCCTGTGACCTCTGCCCAAGCAAGCATTGAGGCACTAAGATTCTTTTTAGCCCTTCACGGGCTCCTTTTCTTTTATAAAATACCTTTGCATCCTTGGTCTTATGTCTACGCGAAATGACCAAGCACCAATTCTAAGGTCAGAGCTCTTCTGCACGAATGCTCCATTTTTGAAATATTTAAAAAAAAAAATGTGCCAACAATGACTCGATTGGGCCAATTGCATGTTAAGACCCAAGGATAAGTTTCTTTATTATTGGCTCCATGCCCTTGGTTTTCTATTGTTACATATAACCTATGTAGTGCTAAGGCCAGAGCCCTTTATCCAGACACTTGTCTCCTGGCGCATTCCCTTTTCACCCTCTTATAAACTGTTGGGGTCATACTTATAGGATAATGTGTCCTGTGGGATCCTCGTGAACTCATTCTAAATTGCTTCTACTTTGCCAATCTATCACTACCAACATGTCTTGACTCTTGTTGCCCAATGCTTTCACTCTATCCTCTATTAAGGACTTGTCGAGCTCTAACTAGTGAGATGATGTCACCTATTCTATGTGTCAACCTATGATTTGTGACATGTGTCACTTAATAATAGGCCCTTTGGGTGACAAAAAATGAAAAAACTAATTTCCATGTGTCCACGTCCTATTGGGTGGTTGCTAACATCACCTAAGACTAATTAAGCACTGGACCATCTTGTCAGAGGAAAGATAAAGGGTCTTTGAGTCCTTGATTTTGTGAATAATTTATTTTCTAGTAAAAAACTGCGGAGTTCAAGCCTCGACACCACTCCATTGTGGCTTTTGGTACATGGAGGAGAGATCTTGGGTTGGATCTCCGCCATTGATGTACGCAATCAGTGGTATGGGAAACCACCTCCCATAGCCTCCAAAATTAACAAGATTATTGTCTGTAGGCTTGTCATAATTCCACCACGTGACCCGATGCCTATCCTTCACACTTTTCACCCTTGCTATACCTTCGGAATTTCCTTTTCGTGCTCGCCCTTAGCGGGTTGAGCTGTCAGATTTGGGACCTCCTGCTCGACTCATATTGGTCACTACTACCATGCCCTGACATCCTGTCTTTTGATGCTTAAACATATGTGCACTATTTTCCAACCTCTGGGGTGCAACCATAGGGCTTCCTCTGTTAGGATGGCATCACTTGCTAGTGTCATCCTACTCATTCTAATTGAGTGCTAAATCAAATCCACTAGGCTGTACCTACTAGGGTAACCCGTCGGGCTAGGATGTAGTGTGGGCTCCAACTGAGGCTAATGGAAACCTTTCTTGCTGCTTTTCAATACATGTTCTGCTATATTTTTTATAATGCGCCAAACTTGGCAACATGCCAAAAAGGTTTCCAACTGCCTCTAACTCTGTTATTTGACTTTGGGGTCATTTAATCTTTGACTAGCTCTATCTTTCAAACTAGGAGGCCATTTTCAAACTTCCACATATCACTAGAAAGATATTTCAGATCTCTTCCCATATAAGTGGTTTTTACTTACATATGAGATGATATAGTGCTTCATAAATAGCTCCAAATTCAATACAATTTTCTTCATACTTTTCTAAAGGCAATGTTGCTCCCTCTGCATTGCTTCCTAGCGACTAGAGAGCCAAAGTCACTGTCTTACCCACTCTGTGCTAGCGACTATGGATGAAAAAATTCAGATCTATGCCAGTGACTGAGATCCAAAATACCCTAACTGAGAGTGAACCATTCGCCTGTGATCTCGGACCCAATGAGGACTTTCGTTGATGAACCTATGCAAACCAAGAAAAAGTAGAAGAAATAAAAACATAACTTGAGCATGTGTCCAAGTGAGCTTGAGGTCGCTTCCTTTTATAGGCTATCTTGTGGGTTTACTTGGGGTTAAGAATGACCCAAGAAGTTACCCAAGTGGTTAGGTCCAACCCATTCCATAATGAATGAATTAATAAAATAATTCAAAACTTAACTTCCGCTTGACCAAATCAAGTGATATTTAGGTCCATTTTGGTCCTCTCGAAAAGAGGAATTTAATGCAAGAATAATCTTGGTCATTTGAGCTAACCAATGTGGAATTTTATCTTAGTTGTAAAAATTAATAGTTTTAAAACATATTACTTTCTCAATAGTTGAATTGGACAACCTTCTCATGATTTCCTTCCTAGCTAGTTTATCAAAATTATCATTTATTACTCCTTTCTCCAAAGATACCCATACATCAAGATCAAGAGTTTGCAAGTATATTATCATACATATCTTCCAAGTTATATAATTTGAACCATTCAAAAGTGGAACTCCATCTAAGGTAATCCAGTCATGGTTTTCCATGATCCTTGATCTTGATTCCAACTGTTAAATTGATCCTAAAGGAACCTTGTTCTAATACCAATTGTTAGAAATAATGGAAATTGGGACACTACTGAGAGGGAGGGGGTGAATAAATAGTGTGACCAAATTATACAATTCTTCACAAATTATAAATTTCAATCACTTTAGCAATGGTTCATGGATCAACAACATAACACAATCATGTAAAACATAACATCATAACCACATGAGAAAAATATACACACAACACAAATCTTATTTTTATTACAAGATTCAACTTGATTACATCAATGCCTCAGAAAATACTACTTGTAGGTTTATCAACTACTATTGAAGGAACTTCTATCCCTGCTCATTTATCATCTAGCACTGAAAGTGAGTGCTGCCCCTGCTCGCTTTCTGACATTTACTAGAAAGGGAACTTTCCCTTGCTCTTTTATCAATCTCTACTGAAATGGAATCTTACCCCCAAACATTTACCAATATCCACTAGAAGGAGCTCCAACCCATGATATGAAAGCTATCACTTGTTGGCCCTGTTGATCCATCTTTCATCTATTTTCGAACTAGAACAAATAGAACTCATATCTCAAAAACAAATAAATTTTTCTCACTGCAACTACTCACCAAATCCACCATACACACCTTCAACAATATTTGATTACTGATAAAAATACCATCACCTTCAACGATTTGTCATTACTGAACAAATCACCAAACTTTATGCACCATCAGCATCAACACAAATGACCAATGCACTTATTTGCATCTCTAAAACACCTTTTAGATACCAGGATTGGTCTCTGATTCACCTTTGATGTATATCATCATTATGTGTCATGTTGCACCAACAACTCTCATTCACAAACCAACTCATCATCTTTGTTGCTTGAATTCGGCTTTTAAAGAATTCTAGAATGATATTTTTGGAATTGGACTTTAGTTGCATGCCTTTGATCTACTAGATGATTTTCTTATTTTTTCATATGTCCTATTCAATTTAGTATTTTTTATTTGCACTTAAATTCAATCTATAATATGCAATTCAAACCTCAAGCTCTGAGTTTTTCTTCTTAATTTTTCTATTCTGACCTTTCACAAAATTTAGCTGTAACTTTCTATTTCTGGTGATTCACTTCTAGATTTGTCAAAACTGTCAAATATGCCTCTTAATTGCTGCCAACTAGTTCATGCAATTAGTGTTCTTCTATCCATGCATTTAGAATTCTATTGTTATATTTGGCTTAAATTCCAAACTCCAAGAGATGCCAACTTAACCGTCCATTCAAGACATTACCACATTGCTTCTTTGAAAAATAGCTAATGTCTGTTAATGCCAAAGCCTAAAGGATTTCTCAAAATGCTTCTAAATTTTAGCTTTCACCTCATTCATCCATGTACATGCCCATTGCTGTTAACAATAGGCTCAAAGAGTTTCTAATACATTGTTTCCAAAACAACTTTGCCAAATAAAATTTGCTACCAAATTAAATTTCCATGACCCTTTTTTAATTTTAAAACAAAATTGCTACCAAATCTACTGATTTTGGCCTTTAGACCCTCTTACTTTGGCGTTGCCTATTTTTCCACCATAGGACTAGGTAGCATGACCTTTGCCCAAGAATTGAGGCACTAAGATCCTTTTTATCCCTTAGTGGGCTCATTTTCCATTATAAAATACCTCCGGGCCCTGATCTTATTTCTATGTAAAATGATCAAGCACCAACGCTAAGGCCAGAGCTCCTCTGCTCGATGGTTTAGTTTTGAAACATTTTTATTAATAAAATTTTCCCCAACATGACTTTGCCGGGTCCATTACACCTTAAGCGCCAAGGTTAAGTTTCATTATTAATAGCTCCACGCCCTTAGTTTTCCATTGTTACATATAGCTTGTGCATTGTTAAGGCCAAATCCATTTATCTTGATGTTTGTCTCCCGGCACATTCCCTTTGCACCCTCTTATAAAATTTCAAGGTCATCCTTATGGGATGACATGTCTTGTGGGGTCCTCTTACCCTCATTCTCATTTGCGGCTACTATGCCAACCTGTCACTACCAAAATGTCTTGACTCTCACTACCTAGTTCTTTCACTCTGTGCTCTATTAACAATCCACTGGGCTCCAACCAACAGGATGACATCACTGTGATGTCACCCCTGCTACATGTCAACTTGTGATTGTTGACATGTTTCACTCAAAAATATGACTTATGGGTGACTAAAAATGCCAAAACTTCTTGCCACGTGTCCAGGTCCAATTGGGCGGTTGTCGACGTCACCTGTGACCAATTAAACATTGCCACCTATCCTATCGAAGGAGAGAGAAAGGATCTTAGAGTCCTTGGTTTTACAGCCAATTTCTTTTTTAATAAAAAACCACTCATTTCAAGCCTTGATACCTCTCCATTGTGGCTTGTGGTATTTAGAAGAGAGGTCACAGAGTGGATCTTCACCATTTGATCCAAATTTAAATAGGAACACAATAAATTATAGAAATAACCATAAATACAAAGGTGCAGCAGAAATAATACTTCATTTCATTAATGTAAAATACTGAATATGCTTAGAAACAGAAATGGAAATAAACCAGCTAGGATGATGGTAACTTATGTCTGAGAAGAGATGTGGCAGCTACATACCTCTGAACTATCTTACAATGAGGATCAAAGGCCTATTTATTGTTGAGAAACAATGGAAAAACATAAACATCCAAAAACCTAACCCTAGGAGATGAAGCACCAAATTATGGGCCCCGTTTTGGGTAAATTGGTACATTAATTTCCCGGGGTTGTAACTTTGGCATACAATCTCCATTTGAAGCACACAATACCTCGTTAGAAATATCTATCCAAGGAGTACAACTTTTGATTGGGAAACATTATTTGAAAGACCCATGTTGCTCCCAAATTTCCCAAAAATAGTCATTTAGGGCCTCAAAACGGCTTTAGAAGTTCAAGACCCGAAAAACTACCAAAAATAGTAAATTGTGCTACAAATAAGGAAACTGAAAAACTGAAAGAGAAAGTTGTGGGGGTCCAAGTGGGATAGGCAGGTGGCCACCAACATCCACTGGAATCACCATTGATCTACGTAATTGGCAATATGGGAAACCACCTCCCATGACCTCCAAGCACAACAAGATTGTTTTTTGTAGGCTTGTCAGAATGTTTCCACGTGGCTTGGTGCCTAGATCTAATCCTTCACACTTTGCACCCTTGCTATACCTCTGGTCTTTCCTTTCTAATCTCACCCTCTGCAGGCTGACATTTCGGAGTGGGGACCTCACACTCGACTCTTATTGGTACCTACTATACTGCCATGTCTCAACATCCTATCTTCTAGTGCTTAAACTTCTACATGGTATTTTTCAACCTTCAAGATGCACCCATCAGGCTTCCTCTACCAGGATGGCGTCACTTGTTAGCATCACCACACACATTCTAATTTAGCGCTAAATCAAATTTGTCGGGTTACACCCACCATGGTAACTCTGTCATGCCAAGCTATAGTGTGGGCTCCACTTGTAGCTCATGGAAACCTTTCCCATTGCTTTGTTGTATATGTTCCACTATACTTTTGACAATGCACCAAACTTGGCTACATGCCAAAAGGGTTTCCAACCACCTCTATTTACTCTGGGGTCATTCAATCTTTGAATGGATCTATCTTTTAAACCAGGAGGCCATTTTTAGACTTCCACATACTACTGGAAAGGTATTTCGGAGCTATTCCCATATGAGTGGGTTTTGTCTGCATCTAAGATTATCTACTACTCCATAACTGCCTCCAAATTCCTTGCACCATTCTTCGTCCTTTGCCTTTTTCCATGCCTTTACCTTTTCCTTTGCCATGAATATTTTCCTTGGCCATCAATGAAAACATATTTACGAATGTAGTTTCCTTCTCTAATATTTGGCATTACCTTTACCTTTTCCTTTTCCATCAATGAAAACATATTTCCAAAAACCGTCTCTCTCCATTGACTAAGCTTGACCATGAATTTTGGGACTTTTTTGGGTTGACTTGGACCAACATTAGAGGCCAAATATTTTCATTGTTGATCGATATTTTGGAGGTAAGTTTTACTATTGAATTCAGGAGTGGTTAGGGCACATTTGGTTGCTGATGACATTCACAATATTATAGATTTTGACCTTGACCAGATTTGACTATTGTCTCATCATTTCGATATTACTTGGATAAAAAAGGATCGACTTTGTCTATTGATTGGTGAATTGGATCACTGTACTCTCTCTAGATAAATTTTTTATGAAAATTTAATAAGATGAATAATTTGAAATGGTTTTCCCCCTTGTGGGGTTTTTTTCCTTGTGTTTGACCAAATTTGATGTCTCTTGTTATTGCTCTTTATTGTATTCTACTAAAAATTTCATTTACTATTCTATCTACAATTGTTATTGATCATTAGAAAATTAAATTGTTTTGAAAAGATTGCTAATTGAAGAAAAAAATTGGTCTAAAGTGATTGTAATGACATAGAAAAGTGGACAATTAAGAGGGGGTGAAGCTACATTGTGCAAGGAGAAAAAATGCTGAAAAATTAATGTTGGATTTGTTTCAATTTTGACTTTGAAATGCACATAGACTTTTTAAGCTTGTTTTCAATGTGGTTTGAGTCTAATGGAAGGATTCTTATCTAAAGTTCTTTTTCCATGGTTGTATATTTTTCTTTATCTTCGTTCTTTCCATCATTCGAATCTGGAGAGTTTGAGGGTAAAAGTATTAGGTTTAGTGACTTCGATCCATGAAGTGAATGATAGTATATTGCATTAATTTCTCATATTTGTTCAATGTATTTCACTTTAATTTGATCTTGTTAATCCTCTAGTGACTTTTTTCCTAAGGGTAACAAAGATCTAGACATTCCTTTGTTTCCGATCTTTGTGGTTTGATTCCAAAAGCTCAGGTTCATAAGGATGTCATCATTTTATAAATTGAGCTTATCATCTAGTTAATGGTATATTGGTTTGATCCATAAATAAATAATTGAATACATTACTCATTTTTTATAAATCGATGTAGTCATTTTTATTCTTTTGTATTCTTCTTCGACCCAAAAATATCTTATAATATATATGTTTTCCTCATCCTTGATGTGTACTATTGAAACTAAATAGTGTTTCATCTTTGATGGTTTGAGAAAAAAAGATCTTACTTTGTTGTAGATTCAGGTATCTCATTTAAATCACATTTAGGATTATCATCTTTTAGTTTAATTCATAGTTTCATTTACAAATTAAATATTAGTTTTCACATTGAATCCTTTTCATTTTTCTACCATAAAATACATCTATATTTTACAAACAGCAGTTTCACTATGTTCTGTTAGTTCTTCATTATAATATAGATTTGTACATTGATTGTATTTTTAGATCATTTTCCAGTTTCTGTAACATATTTTTTGTAGCATATTTTTGCATTATATCTTGGTTTTAGATATTTTTAATTATATTAGTTTAGGTTTATATAGATAGTATAGCTAGCATTAGTTTTCCCCACTCTTTTCCTTCTTGTGAGAGGAAAAGGCGAAAGGCCAATAAAGCCTCTAAAACTGTTAGGGGTGACTACTCTAAAAGACTTGGGCTATGTGAAGAGCCTGAGTCCAAGTCACTTCCTTCTTGTTGGCAAGGGTGCATAAAAATCCTGTTAAAAAATGGCGCTTGAAGGAGGGCCTAAGGAAAGTTAATTAAGTTGATCATTAAACGCTTAACCTCTATAATTCCGAATTTTTAATTCTTCTTGTGTCAACTTAGATGTGCTCGAAGGTAGGTTATAAAACAAGCTAACATATAGGGAATCAACGTAATGTTGTTTCATTAATAAATGGCCCTTACCCTAACCCATGGATATGAGGATGTGTTCAGCTTTCCATTTCCAAATATTCCTCCAAAGGAAACAAAATACTTGTCCAATTTTATGTTTGAGGGCAAGGATCATTCTTTGACTTCTCTTGTACATCTTTGTTGTTTTATATTTCAATGTAAATATTTTGGAGAATTTATTGACAATGTCTTATGAAAGATATTGAACATTGAATGACAATCCTCCAAAGATTGCATTATTTTCTTGTAGATTTCGTGTACTTTGTTGAACATTTCATTTAAAATATTTAATTCCTAGGCACAAGATAACCTTATTGTTTTCTAATCTTGTTCTTTCTAGTAATAAACAAAATAATGCAAAGAACATATATTTTCAGCCAATTGTTAATCTCAATCTTGTCTTGGAATATTTAGTGTAAACTGATGAATCTCAAATCCCTTTACAACCACTTTCTATAGGAATTGATCTTCCACATTCTCATCAATATGAAATTAATTAGGTTTCAATTCTCAAATGGAATCTATTCTTGAAACCCCTTTGAATGTAGGTTATGAAGAGGAAAAATCAACAAAGGAAAATATTGTAGAAAATATGGATTCAAACATTGATCATGTTTCTTCCTTAGAGGTTAATCTAGAACCAGTCCTTATTATTATAACAAAGCATTCATGCATATTAACCAGATTCTAACTAATAATATCATGGAAAATGTTTCATTTTATGAAAATCACATGTACTCTGGTAGTCACTATTTTATGTATCGTGACTTTTTTTATGAGTATCCATACATGTAATAATGAGTCATTTGATCTTCATGTTCAAATTTATATTTTAACTAACTCAGATTTAAGTGAAGATGAAAACCAAGAAAAAAAAAATAATGAGCTTGATGAGGTTTCATTAGAATATTTTCATGAAATTGATACTGAAAATAATCAACATAGTAATGAATCTCTTGCATATCCATTTGTCCATGTTTATGAACCTATTGTTTGTTATGATTTTCGGGAGAGGGAAGTTTGTTATGATGATTTGATGAATTTCTAGGTGTTGACATAGAATTTCCTAAGTTTGAAAGCTCAATTTCATGTTCTTCTGATGATAATATTTCATCCTTTCTACGTATACATTCTTTATTAGTAGATAGACTAAGAAATGATTCAAATTTGTCTCAAAATGTGTCCTCTAATGATTCAGATCAACCTGTGTTTAATGAAGAATATTGTGTTTATCATTCAATTGAGATTGAAGATAACAATCAATTAATTATTGGTTCCCATCACGACATTACTTGCAATAATTTTGCATCAAGAAATGATGGTTCAAAAATATTGTTTAATTCTATCGCTTCATCTCAAATTATTACAATATGTGGTTTTGATAATAATGATAAAGAGAATAGGGCACTTCAATTTATGACTTTGGCAAATTCTTCTTCTCTTGAAATGATCTTTGAAAGGCATCCTAATGATGATATAAATATTTTTTAACATCCTAATCAACGATATTTGGGATCTCCAAATTCTTTAAAACAATTCAATGTTAGTATTGGAACTTATCAGGATATTAGCTTTAGTAGTGCTATCGAGAAAAGTTCGCCGAAAATGGTAAGGTCATACTTGCCTTATTTCTCAATGAAAACTTTCCAAGTAAGAATGATTTGTTTATTTTGTATTTCAAGACACTCCAATTCATTTTACTAATTGGAGTTTCCTTTCTTGTGGCAAGATTGGAGCTACTTGAATGACTACACTCAAAATTTCATTTCACTTAGATTTTATTTTACAAAGTAGTGTAGGCTAGGTTCGGGAGTAGAGTAGTCTTTATTTGATTGTTATTCTTTTGTGTACTTGAATAATGCAGGTATGAAAAGTTTGATTTGGAGAAGAGCCATCATATCGACACTGTTAGGGAATTTTACTTAATATTGTTTCTTTTCCTCTCCATATTATTAATTTAATTTTTACCCTTAGATTAACAAACAAGAATACATTTAGTAAAATAACAATTCAAAAACTTCTCTTTCATAAAATGTAATTTTCATAGCTCTCTTTAGCTTTGAAATGAACATCATAACTGCTTTTTCTTTTTGCGCTTGAAAATCATCAAATTCTCACACAATGTTAAATAAAAATCCCAAAAGCCAAGTATATACTTATAAATGCAATAAAACATTAAAGGGTTGTTGTGGAGGTAAGTCCCCTCTGCGGACAGAGGCGATCCCTACTAGCCCAGATTGGGTCTAGCAACAATCAAACAATGCTATCACACAGGTTCCTAATTGCAAATCAAAGACCAATGATGAGGGCCTACCTGGATTCCAATGCTAGTGCTTGTAGAAGAGTTGACGCTCCCGTTCCTTTGCTCCAGCCGGTCACAATCCCCACGATCTCCGTGAATGGACACTTGCACATGCAAAGAACGACACAAACACAAGCATAAAATCCAATAGATGCAATTATATATCAGTCAGGAAGGATATAACTCATCATCGTTACAAAGAACAATAAGAGTGGAACCATAACAATAGTCGTCTATTATTGATAAACAAAGAAGAATACAACCATAGTTTTGATGTCAAATCCACCTTTGGCTGGGTGATTAGCAGCACATGTCTTGCAAAGCTTGTTGGGAATGGGAATAAGCCTCTCTCTCCTTGGTTATTTGGACAAGAATCTCCTTACTTTAGATTTAGCCTTATGGGAATGAAGAAGGCTTCTTGCAGCATGAACTTGACAATTCTCAATCTTTGGAACTCTGGAACTAGCTTGTCAAAGGCAAAAGGACAAGGCTTTTATAGATAGAAGAGAAGGAGTTAGGATCATCCACAATATTCATGGGATTGGATTTATCACTAAGAAGCTTCCATGAGAGGTGGAAAACCACTTCCCCTCTATGGAGATTCGAAGCCAAACCAAACCAACTCAAGATAGATTCAGTTCAGGAGTGGGTTAAGAAGAATCTTCGAATGTTGGTTTGTTAAAAACACTACCCATTTTGGCTGGCGCGAGCGCGAATTTGAGACAGATCGCCAACTGGCGCGCCCTCTTTGGAGGATTTCCCCCATTGGCACGAGTGATGCACAGTGAAACCGTGCCAATGGAAAAAGGGTTATTTTTATGGGTTGTTTGCAGGAGATGTCTTCAGGGCAAATGAAGTTCATACTCAGGGGAATACAATGCAAGTGTTTCTAGGTCATGTCACTTCTCACAGGTCTCGGAATGAGTGCTCCAAGGTGCGGGAGAAGGGGTAACAGGGACGGTGACAAATTGTTGTGTAACAGATGCCCCCTAAAGCATGAGGCCCGAGAGAGAGAGGGGTGAAATTCTTTACAAGAACATGGCCAACCGAAAACACTGCCACCAGAGAACCTGCGTGGAGAAGTACAACTAATATCTCAAGTACATGATATATGTGGTATGGGCATAGCCATCCATAGCAGAGTACATAAAAATCTAGATCCAAGGTATGGGCGCAACCATCCAGTGAGGATCAATAAAGAGACTCAGGCATGGTCGTAGCCATCCTATGAGTGAGTCATGTAGTAATCATAACAATCCACAAAATCGCAACCTGGATCCCAACAGACAAAATCCAGGGTCTTGCACTCCATCTCGACCCGAACAAAGTACAAGTTCAAGCATGCGAATATGGGAGTCGAAGTCGAACATGCAAGAACATCGTCTGATTACTAGCCAATGATGAAAACTGTTAACAGACGTGAGAGGCAACATCAATAATGACAATGGCCCTCAAGGTACTAGAGGTACAATCTACGTCATGCGAATCAGTGAGCCGGCATCGAACACCCATAGAATCATTCGATCGGAGGCCAATGATGAAAACCTCGCGTCGAATACGAAGAACTTGCCATTGAGGCATGTAGGCTCCAAGGCACCTGAAGGGAATCTCTAGGTCAACTTCCTGGATAATGAGCTGAAGTCGACAGGAAGCAACCTTGATCGAAGGCGGGCCATAGTGTTTCCCACATCATCAACACGAGACAGAGGAGGATAATATGGTTTGTGAATCAGGATTATGTGAGTTATCAGAGGGAGGTTGATTATTTCGCAGAGGTCAACTTCTCTTGAACATATCGGCGGCACAACAGTGGACTTGGCAGTATTTGACATCAAATGATCAGAGGTCATGGTGACCAGGCAACGAGCAGATGAGAGGTGAAACAGGATCACCCAAACCCACGGAAGCAAGTGAAAAATGAGATGAGATGCCCCCACCCAGACACGAATGCAGACAAGTGCCATGTTCAAGAGCGACATACTGCCGACACGACAATGATTCTGGTTCCATTTTCCCCACCATTTCTGGTGAGTACCCCAGTTATTTTTATCAAGCTTGACGGGGATAGCATATGCTTATAAAGCGTCATCTCGACGGAATCCGATGTCATTAAGTTTTAACAAGTCTGACAAAGGAAGAACTCGGCGTCTTTTCATGTTTAGAGAGTTTGAAAAGACAACAGAAAAGGAAACTCCAGGGGTGTCCTTTTTCATAAAGTTGTGTCTCTCGAGCCCAAAAAAGTATAAAACAATACTCGAAAGAACCACCCGATCATTACGATCGAGGAGTACTTTTCATGAATAGTAATTTTGACCTGAAAAAGTAAAAAAGTGATCGAAACCACGTCATTTTGTAACCGTTAACAAACCTGAAATGACAAGGGTCCGACGATCTTTTCGTCTTTATACGGTCGGAAAATAGTTTAAAGACGACCGCCTCTCATTTATGTTTAACGAGTCGAGAGGAATAACTCAACATTCTTTTCATGTTTAGAGAGTCAGAAAAGAGCAGAAAGGTGACTCCATAATGACTTTTTTGTGTATTTACCGAGTTCGAAAAAGTATAAAATACAACTTGTTTCATCGCCTAAGTCGCACAAAATCCTGTCACTGCAGAAAAACAAGTGTAAAATCCATTTTAGATAGAAATATATATTAAAATATTCATAAAAATGACTTTTAAAACCTATTTAGGGTTAAAAAAGCTATAAACATGTGAAAATGGTAAAAACAAAAATTAATTTTTTACTTTTACCTCATTGGAGAGTGACAGTAGTGCTTTTGGTGTGCGATCTTTGGGTGACGATTGCGACGAATCCGTGCAACCATTTGGAGCGCCGCCAGTTCCAGGTAAGAGGCCTCTTCTCCTACTCCATTTTAGTCCATTTTTTAGTTTCTTTAGCTTGTTTTATCGACCGCTGTGGAGGGATTTTGAAAAAATAGGGTTGCGCCCATTGGCGCGGGTATCGGGTACGGACCCGCGCTAATGGGCCCTTTTTCTCCAAAGGCTCACGCCCATGGGCACGACTGTTTTAAAAACAGTCGCGCCAACAGCCGAGCGCATGTATTTTTCAAAATTTAACATTTTAAATGTAATTTTACTCCATTTCTTAATTTACCAAGGGTCTGATCATTGTTTTTTGACCTTGTGGTTGCAGGGAAACAAGCAAAATGGTGCTCCAATGGAAGGAAAGAGAGCATGACAGGATAGACGCATTGGCCATAGCTGATGAAGATTATATGGAAGCCCTTAGAAATTGCGGGCTAAAGAAATACTTCCTCACATCTTATCTATGAGCTTAGTCGAAGCTCTTACAATACTTAATCAACCTTTGGGATGAACGTGATCAAGTGTTCCGTATACGAGACCAAGTACTGGACTGGATGTATCTGACGTCTATTTCATCATAGGACTGTCGCGCAGAGGGCTGGTGCCCCTATTGACAGGTAGCAGGCCATCCAGTGAGAAGATGGAGGAGGTGATGGCTCGAGTGTGCCCAGGGGCAAAATTTGGATCTGGCAGCTCAAAAGTGGATATCGCCACTATTTCGGACCTAACACTCAAAGCAGTGTTGTTCACCATCACACGGGCTACGGGGACATAGGCACCCCATGAAGCAACAAAGAACCAACTTATACTAGCTACAGAGTGTCTAGCTCCGACCATCTTCAATTGGGTGGCAGCGGTGATGACCAACATGAAGAGGTAGCTTACAAAAGGTAAGCATGGAAAACTGCAGTAGTTTGGGTATGGTTCCATTCTGGTGACATTCATTTTGGAATGGGTACCAATCTTTCAGGGCCAAGGGGCCTTCGTACCTGATCCGGTGCCTCGAGAGCCGAGGATGGCTCGTTGGGCAGCGCTTATGCCTAGAGGGGGGGGAGGCCAGCAAATGTCATGGAGGCCAGAGTTTTCTGGGTGGCTTTGTCGCCAACTGATCGTGGTCGAGGATTGGCCGTATGCAGGGACTGACTTCACCGGTGACCCTGATATCCCACTTCCAGGGGGAGAGGATTGGGATGAGGAGATAGGTATGACCTCTTTTTTTTTTTAATTTTGTGTTTTATGTTTTTTTTTGTTAATACATGCTTGTTCTAATAACAATTATATGCATATGCAGACATTGGCCCAGAGCGACCAACCGACATGTCTTCTATTGCGAGGAGAAACCAGCCTGCAGCAGATTCTCAGGAGGAGGGTGCTGAGGGGGGAGAACTCATCCAGAACCTTGAGGGTATCGCTCGAGGGATTCCAGATTATGCTCGGCTAGCAGATGTCCCGTTAGCGTACCAGAGGCACATGGTGGGGGTGCCGAGTTGCATCCACCGACTCTTGAGACGCCTAGTGCGGGCAGTGACATGCTACCATGAGCACCATAGGGATTAGATATCTAGGCTTTATTTCCATGCATATTTTTTGAGAGACATGTTGTCCCCGGATGTATCAAGACAAACATGTATTATTTTTTGATGATGCACGCTGTGCAAACATTTGGACATATACATATATATACATATGCTTTATGGTTTTTTGTGTTTTATGCTTCTTATGCTATCTTAAATTACATGTTATGCAAATGTTTGTCCAATACATAATTAGCTAATGCATCGGTTAACGTATTAAATCGTCTTGGAATATGTTGATATGTAATGAAATCAAAATCCCTTTCTAACAACTTAACACGTAAATATAACCTTAAAATCTGATGGTCTCTGATGGAATATCGCCCATTGAGCTGGTGGACGACAAGCTGAGAGTCCAAGTTCACAACCAATGTTCGAATACCGAGATTAATCACCTCGGTTAGTAACTCAATCACAGCACTATACTCAACAACATTGTTCGTGGTACAACCTAGACAAACCCCTTGAAGGTCTACTAACTCACCATGAGGATCGTAGATCACCCATGTCGCAGAGGACAAGTTGCGTGTACTGCAGGAGGCACCATCAGCGAAACCAACATAAGGCAAACCAGACATCTGTCCAAGAAGCAAAAAGGACACAATAAGCGGCATTCACGCCGACACACCAAGACAAAAACATAAAAACATGCACACACAACACACTTGCTAAAGCACACGTATGTACAAAAATAGAGTGCACGCATGATACTTGTTCAAGTGAAGCCCATTTCGGGGCTTACCCAATTGCACTACTGTATGACCGACCTAGATAGTGTAGGCATCATCTCGGCCCGTTTTTTAAAATGATCAACGTCACCGATGATATGCCCATGCCCGCCGGCTGAGCGAGGGTTACCAGATAGATAATCAATGCCCCCTTTTGCAAAGGGGCAGAGGGTAGCGACAGTGTGCAATGGGGAACCAGAACGAGCAGAAATCAAACTGATAGAGGCAAGGTTCGGAGGTGGGAGTGAAAAGACACCCATGAGGGCGGGATCTTTAAAGAGCCCAGCTCCGACACTCTCCAATGGAATGGAGTTATGTTCCACAAAAGACATGTTGCCTTCGGAAGAAGAAGTGAAGAAAGAGAGCTGGTCTACTGTGACAATTTTCCCTTGATGAGGGAAACGAATGACACGAAATAGAGATGAAGCCACGATACGCATGGCATATGTCCAGCTCTGGCCCAAAAGGAGGTTGTAAGTGAGATTTGCATCAACGACTTCAACTTCCACTTCAACAGTCTTCCCTTCCAAATTAATCAGCAAGCGTTGGAGGATACCGTAAGGGCGAGATTCTCTCCCGTCAAAGGCTTCCAGGGTCGTAGGAGACTGACTCAAAGTCGGAGACCCAATAGCCTTCCAACAAGCAACAAACATAATGCAAGTTGAAGCGCCTTCATCAATAATCATACGATGAATCGTTTTAGAATTGATGATGACCTGGATAAGGAAGGCAATCTGGTGAGGTAGTCTCGGTACATGGCTCTCAAGATCAAAAGTGATCAAATCCGAGTTGGCCGGGTCGATGCCACCAATGGCTGATAACAGGGACTTCCTCTGGGTGGGGCAGCTCTGGAGAACTTCTAGAGCAGACATAGCTAACAGAGCCTGAGCTAAGTCCTCAATGATGCTGTAGTGCTGGGCAGCACGAGCATTAGGGTTGAAAGAAGATCTTCGGAGTACACCTTTAGGAGGGGGTCGAATAGGCGTCTTAGTGCTAGGTCTCTTGACATGGAGAAAACCAGAACTGGACGGAGGAGCACTTGAGGGGACCTCTAGCTCTTTCTCGGCAGGTGATGGATATTCCTTTGCTCAAGTTGTAATGTGAACGGGAATCGTTCCAGCCATGAACACTTGGGAACAGAAGGGAGAAGAAGACAAGGATGGGTCAGCCACCATTTGCGTTTGCTATGAGGGGAAAGGTTCTTTCAGCACCGCAGGAGTCCCAGGAGCGCCTTTCAATAAACGACTAACTTCAGACCGCCTTGGGTAGTCTTTGGTATAGTGATCCTCGTCACAGATAAGACAAGGATACTTCAGTTTACGTTTGGCTCCTTCCTCGGGTGGAGGTTTAGGGGAGTCTTGTTTGGGTTGATCAGATTTCTTTTTCACTTTCCCCTTCTTCTTTCCTTTCGAGGCTTTATCCGTCGTGGTGGACTGGACGGCGTTAACCTCGGAAGTATTTCCAAAACTAGACACACTCTGAGAAGTATTTTCATTCGAAGCACTCGACTTTTGCTTCCCAAGGTTCGCGGAAGATTTCTTAGAAGACGGATTTACAGAGCCAATAACACCGTCAACAGATGGCTTTGGCGGAGCTTTCGATGTTCTGGGCCTCAGGGCATTAGGCAGATAATCATATAGGGTACCAGACTGGGAATATACCAAGTCAAGGTACTGAGCATGCACAATAACCTACTCTTCAGTTACACAAGCTCCCATAGAAATTTCTCGCGCGATCGCTGGGACAAAGGAGGTTGTAAACCAATCGGTTAGGAGCTGATCAGGAATCCAGAACTTGATCAAATGACGACACCATCTCCATTCATGTATATGATCGGATATGTGCATAGCCGTGTCCTATTTAAGAGATGTGAGGAGATGCATTCCCATCTCATACTGAATGGGCAACTGAAAATGAGTTAGAAATGCCATTGCCAATGAGTTAAAATCTTGAAAGGATCCACAAGTTAGCTCAATATACCACTTAGCAACCGAGCCGGTGAGAGTCCTTTTAAAAAGGCGGAGCCAGATAGAATCGTCAAGCCACGAATTTGACGAACACCAAAGGTGATAAGTCATAACGTGGGCTTGAGGGTCTTCTCCAGCTTTGCCATCGAATTTGGGACAATCACCGGGAATCTTGGTTGGAACTGGTGGCCAGAATGGATTATGAAGAATAGGATCATTAGTCAATTTGGACATATCTGGCAGTTCCAATTTTGCTAAGAAGGGTAACTGAGGATTGAAGGACATCTGTGGCCGTGGATAAGAGGTAGCGCCAAAGTTCCAACCAGTTGCTAGTTGCCCCCATTGATTTTGTCCGGACGGACCTGACCCATAGGGGTTCTGTCTGTAGGGATTTTGTCCATAGGGGTTATAGCCATAACCGGATGGCTAACCCTGGATTTTCCCCCCAGCACCCCATTGATTGCCAACTTGGCCTGCAGGAGCAACATATTGTTGCTGGTAATTCTGATAAGGAGCGACCTACATTTGTTGATAATTTTGGTACGAGGCAAACTGAGCTTGCCCCTGGGGTTGCTGGTAACCATAAGGTTGCTGGGCTCCATACTGAGCCTAGGGACTAGGCTTCGCTTGATAAGAAGGTTGAGATTGAAACCCACCATGCATCTGAAGACCAGTTTGGGTCTAGGGCCCAACCTGGGGCTGAAAATCAGGTTGAGCTTGAGAAGCAATAACCATTTGCATGCCCGGTTGAGCAGGCCCAGAAAGATTTCCTTGAGAGGATTGAGATTGGGCCACCTGGCTGGAAGGTTGCCCCAGTTGAGTTTTGGATTGACCCACCTACCTAGAAGGTTGAGCTTGTTGGGTGTTGGGTTGTCCTTGTACAACCGATGGTTGTCCTTATACAACCGAGGGTTGTCCTTGTGGAACAGATGGCTGAGCGGACTGGACGGTTGGTTAACCTTGAGGTTGACCAACTTGTCCAGATGGTTGACTAGACTGGGCAGTGGGTTTGCCTTGTTGTACGTAAGGCTGACCACCCTGCCTAGAAGGGTACCCTTGTTGGATCCCAGGTTTTCCTTGTTGCATATAAGGTTGTCTTGGATCCCATAGGGTTGACCGGAAGGGTATCCCTGCTGGACTCCAGGTTGTCCTTGTTTCATATAAGGTTGTCCTGGATTTCCAGAGGGTTGCCCAAGATAAGTGAAAGACGGACCACCATAGGCCGATGGTTGTCCCTGAAAGGGTTGTCCTTGTGGGCCTCCAGGTTGCCCTGGATAAGATTGCTTGTAATATTGATGCCCATAAGAAGGCTGTGTGTAAGACGGCTGACCTTAATAAGATGGTCCTTGAGAAGACGGTCCATGATAAGACGGTCCTTGATCCGAAAGGGGCGCTTGGACACTACCATAACGAGTGGTACCCCAAGCAACACTTAACGAGACTGAGACCTCAACCGCCGGCTGAGATGGCAAGGATCCAATATAAAGATGATGCCCTACGGGGTCATAATAATGATTGGGACCTTGCGCGCTTCAATTCTAGACAGCTTGCAAATACTGATTGTATGCCTCTCGTGCTAGAATGGAACCAGAAGAAGGTGGGGCACTAATTCTAGGATTGACAACTCCAGTCGTAGGTATCGACTGGCCACTATTTACTGAACCGTGGGACAGACCAGCAATAGTAGTTACAATCGAGGATGCCGTAACGGCACTAGCAACAGGTGTTGAAGACGCTACAAAAACAGTCGGAATAGTCGGGATTGAAGTGGCAACTGTATTGTTAATTTGAGGAATAAAAGATCCTGTAGTGGGAGTGATGTTGTGATCCCACATGGTACCTGAGGAGGAGTTCCTAGAACCCATAACACCCCTCAAAGCCCTATAGCGTAAGGGCAATGTGACGCCGAGAGGGGTGACACTAAAGGGTGGGGTTACGGCCGAGATAGGAGTTTCGACACTCGTCACAACGGGTGTCTCACTCACGATGGGAGATGTGTCATCCATGTCAGAGGAAGGAATTGGGACCGAAACACTAGTAGGAGTAAAAGGAGTATCCTCTTTGGAAGGCTCCCAAATAGGGTTCCAATGTAGATTGTCAAAATCATCTTCTGGAGCACGAGAGTTCAATGGTTGGACACTCGGAATAATAGGGAAAGTGTCACTACAAACTGGTGTCTCAGGAGTAGCAGAAGAAGGAGACCCTTGGTCACTAGGGACGGGAGACGGGATCGATGATTCTGCCAGGATGATTCGATTCAAAAAATCCTAGACAAACTAACGAGAAAAGACCCTACTCAAACTAATGCAAAAAAGATCTAACAGGGTAAGTGTGAACGTGGCCGAATAAATTTTAAGACACAAGGACATAATTTGACCTTTTCATCTTTAAAGAGTCAAGAAAAGGACAAAAAGATGACTCTAGTCACCTTCGAATGTTTAGTGAGCCCGAAGTGACAAATGCTTAGGTGAGCCTTTTCTTTTAGGGAGTCCGAAAAGGATCAAAAAGTGACTACTCTGGAGAACCAGGCAAAAGGTTTACTAGACAATCCGTAAAACTGCATATACACCTTGGAAATCATATGAAAACCAAGGACTTTTTTTACGGTAGTCAATCTTCCCGAATGTTGTGTTCGGTGCGTTACGGGTCGTAAGGCGGCAGACATGGCTTCCTATGGATAAAGGATGATAACCTAGTGGGGTCTCTCCATATACTCGACGTTACGTGGGAGCACAAGTCCGTACTAGACCACAATTAAGTCACAAAAGGAGGAATCACCCAACCTTGAGTGGAAACAAAAGTGACTAGGTTTAACGATGCCAGAGCACGTCTCTAGTCAAGACCTCTAAAAAGTGTGTGTTATGTTTCAATGCGTTGTTAGATTCATTTAGTTAATTTTAAAGTTGATCTTGTATTAGGTTTCAGTTTTCAGGCCTTACCATATGTAATATCTCAAAATTCCCTAAATGCAAACTATATGCCAAAATATGTCATTTCATTCGATGAATGCTAGTTATGAGAGGGTTTGAGAGCTTTCACGCAAACAAAATGATCACAAAACAACAAAGAACCTCTCTAATGTAGCTAATGGAAATTAGCAAACTTTTCTTCAAGATCACTAATTACTAATCACAATGAAAAGCTCTAATTCTCATTAACTAATACAAAGCAAAAGAGATATTTTCTTTTATGTTGATGGCAAGATGCACTAAACAAACTTTGAGAAATGATAACAAACAAATTCTACTCAATACAATCACATTCAAATCCTTAAATCACCAAGAAAACCTCCAAAGAACGAAAAAAGTCCCAAAGAGACCAATGAGCCGTGTAGTCTAGGCTCAAAGCGAAACAAAGCGGAATTTAAGTGAAAATGGAGCAAGTCACCCAAATAACACAATAAAATTATTTACAACCACCAAACAATTGCAAGGGAGTAATCAGAGATTCGACTGGACCAATCGAAGATCAAAAACACCTGGGGAAGGCTCGACACACAAAGCCACTAGATGCCCTAGGGCTAGAAATGTGAAATCGATGAAAAAAGCAAACACCCAAAGGGTAAAGATCAAAGCCAGTCAAACAACACTCCAACACACTCAAGTAGTCGAAAAAAGGTACCCAGAACAAAAACCAAGCTCCAGGAGGCTCAGAACCAAGCAAACTTCAAAAGTTCCCAGGCCTGGCGCGACTGTCAGGCTGCAACTAGCGCCTTTCAGGGATTGGCGCGGGTTGTCAATGAGCAACAAGTGCCAATTGGCGCGACTGTAATGCTATAAAAGTGCGCCAGCCAAGTTTGTTATGCAAAAATAAAAACAAACAAACCAAAGCTAGGCCAACAGTATCCAGGTACACCAAGGGACAAGAAGTAGCACAAGAACTCAACCCAGAAGGCTAACCAAGCAGGAAAAACCACGAAACAACCAAGAAAAAAGGCAAGTTCTAAGCCGTTCAGTTTGTAAACCAAACTGGAGATGGACTGAAGTGGAATTGATCTACTTCGCTAATGCAGAGCAATAGCGTTTCTAAGGCTATCTGGCCGTACTTCAGGCTCCGTCTAAAGTTTACAAATCAAACAACAAGACAAAAAGCTAACTCCCCAGCAGAGTCGCCAAATTGTTGTGGAGGTAAATCCCCTCTGCGGACAGAGGCGATCCCTACTAGCCCAAATTGGGTCTAGAAACAATCAAACAATGCTATCACGAAGGTTCCTAATTGGAAATCAAAGACCAATCATGAGGCCTACCTGGATTCCAGCAATGATTAGCAGCACATGTCTTGCAAAGCTTGTTGGGAATGGGAATAAGCCTCTCTCTCCTTGGTTATTTGGACAAGAATCTCCTTACTTTAGATTTAGCCTTATGGGAATGAAGAAGGCTTCTTGCAGCATGAACTTGCAATTCTCAATCTTTGGAACTCTGAACTAGCTTGTCAAAGGAAAAAGGACAAGCTTTTATTAGATAGAGGAGAAGGAGTTAGGATCATCCACAATATTCATGGATTGGCTTTATCACTAAGAAGCTTCCATGAGAGGTGGCAAACCACTTCCCCTCTATGGAGATTCGAAGCCAAACCAAACCAACTCAAGATAGATTCAGTTCAGGAGTGGGTTAAGAAGAATCTTATGATGTTGGTTTGTTAAAAACACTACCCATTTTGGCTGGCGCGAGTGCGACTAAGACAAATCGCCAACTGGCATGCCCTCTTTGGAGGGTTTCCCCCATTGGCGCGAGTGATGCACAGTGGAACCGCACCAATGGAAAAAGGGCTATTTTTATGGGTTGTTTGCAGTAGATGTCTTCAGGGCAAATGAAGTTCATACTCAGGGGAATACAATGCAAGTGTTTCCAGGTCATGTCACTTCTCACAAGTCTCGGAATGAGTCCTCCAAGGTGCGGGAGAAGGGGTAACAGGGACGGTGAAAAATTGTTGTGTAACAAGGGTAAAACATGTAATCTTTTAAATTCATATTACCTGCATCCTTCTATCATTCTTAACTTGCAATTTGATTATCACATTGTTGGATGCTCATTTATCTTTAACCTACTGTTATGTTTTTTCTTTTTTCTTTTGATTTGACAGTTGTAGGCTTCTGCATTCTTTCTCTCATTGTTTTTAATGGGGGTGGATTTTAACATTTCCGGGTTGTCCTTGACATGAAGTTTGGGTAAATTGTTTATTTTATGTTATTTGTAAACAAAATATTATCTTTAATGAATTTTTCTATAAATATGTTTTTTATGTGCTGATACTCAACCCTCCATGAAAGTTAAGTTTCTAGTTTTGTAAACCTATCATTATATCGTTCTTAATGTTTGTATTAATATTTCCACCAATGTTTAAAAGCTAGGACATAAGGGTTTTCTTTAAAATGAGTCTTAGGGTAGCAAGGCTAACCAATAAAGATTAATCATTATAAACTTCTAACACCATTCCTTTCTCTTAAAAAACATATTTTCCTCCCTATCTATTAAGTAATCCATTAAGGGTTAACTATAATCAAAGTTTATTTTAACATAAAAATGATTAACTAAGGGATAGGAGTTCTCATTATGAGTTGACCTACCATGATCATGTGTCCTAACAAAAATGACATTACCATTGTTGGTCACTAAGTTAGGGTATTGACTTTTAGTTTTAAAGTTGAAAGACAAGAGGTATCATCACGAACTAGCTTGTTCACTCTTGTTAGCTCCTATGAATGACACTATCCTTATGTGGCTACTAAGCTAGGACAACAAACTTCAATTGATTTCTAAGAAAACTCAGAAGTAAAACATTCTAAAAGAACTCTAAATCTATATCTAATAGATGGGACAGACGCATTTCATTGCGTTAAAAGGCAGCCCTACCAAGGCTATAAATACCTGCTGGAAACAACGACCATGCTTGTGGTATTAAGGTTAATCTTACACTATCATTCACTTGGTTGTCTTTGTCTCTCCCTAAGCTCATTATTAATAAATTTTATTGATTAGTTTACATTTTATCTAGTTTTTGAATTATGGTGGAAACAGTTTCGACATATTATAAATTTAAGTGTTTTCATGCAAATCAAAGACAAAACTTTTTGGACTACTTGAGTTCCAACATATTATGCCAGCTTATCTTATTCCTTTAATTTTATAGGTTTCAATTGTTTAACCAGAGATAAATGGTTCACCCAATCAACTGCCATTTGTTTTCCCACAAACAAATCCCCCATTAACATTTTTGAGAATTTCCTTTCTTTGGTTACACTTGTTTGGTTACCAACTTATCTTATTTGTGCTTGAATGGCTTATTTACCCTCCATGATTTTGATATGATGTCTAAGTCACATGGTCCATTGCAATTACTTTCATCATTTTGGGATTGTCGTGTTATAAAGGGAATTTGTTCATTATATATATTTTCTATATGAATGTTTTCCTTTTGATTATTTGATGGACCTTGGCTTTTTAGAGTGTGTAATCATTAAGACTAGTGACACATTCTATAGGTGGAATTTCATCTCCCTCACAACACCATGGCTTGACACGTCTCTTATGTTGATCATTGGACTTCCCAATTTGGTCACTTGGACTTGGAATGGTTTTCTTCATTATCTCTTTGGATTTGGACACTTCATGGTTGCTTCACCTCTCGCACACCTTGCACACACACATTTATGTTCACATTAAGTTCAATGGATTTTGAACCATGTCAACAATTTTGGGAACTCGACAATTTTGAGTTTTAATTACTTTTCTTATTCTCACACCTTACCTTGATCACTCCCTCCTTTAAATTGTTGATAACAACTTTATTTTTACATGACATTATGGGGCTTGCCCCTTTGTAAATACAACATGTATAAATAATACCTATATAACATTTCTATCAAATAAAAACTTTATATATATATATATATATATATATATATATATATATATATGTAATATAAACTTTATAGGTATAATATAATATAAATATTATAATATATGTATACTATATAATTTTAAAACTGTTTTATCTCACGTTTTGTATACTATATTTGTTAATTGGAATCAAACTTTTTATTAAATCCATTATATTATAACATATAAATGATATTTTGTAAATAATACTGATGCAAGAAAGCCCTACTTTTACCCACAATATGCATATTGAAATGAATAAACCATTTTGCCCTAGGAATTAATATGACCTACTGGGTCAAATCTTTATTAGATAATGGTTAAGGCCCCTTTTATTAATTATCAGTGGAATGATTTATCAACATCTGCAGAAACAATTCCGTGAACTAACTACAGTTCATGCCCTTCATCAATCCTTTCAATCGAGACTTTGTTTAACCCTGATAACCTTCGCATATAACTTTAATGAACCCTTTATTAAACCTTAATTCCATCACATATAACTAAACCCCATAAAACATTATTAACTTTGGGTCATACACAGGCTTAACCCACAAATCAGCTATCGGCGCTTTAATACTATTATAAACCTTTTATAACAGAATCCACATAAACCATGCGTAAACATGCCTTTTCGTGTTCGTTCATTACCTATCACATTTCTTGAGGCTTCCTTTATTGCAATCATAATCACAATTCTCCGCGGGTCACACTAACACATGACTTCCTCCATCGCATCCGATATGCGATAACACATCAGATTCCAAACTAGAATAACCCAAGTCCATTACCTTCTCGGATCCGCTCTATATCACATATCGCAAATCCTCTCGTCTGATCAATACCGTTCATCGCAATGTCACATATCGCAAGGGTTATGGGTCATGGTACATCTACTATGGAATACTTGCGATGTGATCAAATCTCTTATCACATCAGAAATCTCAATCACCCATCGCATTTCGCATGTTGCAAGACTTGTGGCCCAAGGTTAAGTCCTCCCTTTGGAATATTGCAATGCGAGATTTAACAACAGTCCTCCACCATTGATCTGAGTGTCTGATCCAATGGCTAATAATAAGATTGCATTTTACAATTGCAACTCGCTTGTGGTCGGGGTTTACCCACTGCTATAATATGTTGCGATGCGACACAACTTCCTCCCTTCGTTGTGACTTAATCCTAGCCATTGATCTTCCAGATCTGACAACTCCTGTACACTAACACCTCATTTCTTTGTTCATATCTTTATTTGGGTTATACGCCATTCTTCAATGGTTCGCTGTGATTTCGGTTATTTCAATGGTTCCCATCCTTCCACTATTCTGTTGTGCGACTCCTCCTAAGCTTAACTCTATGTGTTTCTTTGATCAGGATCGCTCCAAACCATTACTTGGGTTCTTCGAATGGATTCAACGATCCATTACGTTCCTCTGTATTACTCTTCTCCTCTGTGTATTCACTTGGACTCTACTTAGACACATATGTTATATAGAATACTTTGATTCATACATAACTTTAACATTTGATATTCAAATCACATTACACACTTTGGAATTAAAACTCTATATATGTGCATACAACCAATAATTAAATAATAGTACTCTCTATCCCTCTTTGGCCTCATCTTCTAATTATAGCTGCCTTTGATTTACAAGCTGCCCATAGGCTTACAGTCACACTCTAATTATCTATCCTGCTATCTATCTAACCTATCCAACCAACCTTTGTCTATGCCTTTTTGGTTTGCATTTATACAAAAATATTCTAAAACCAATTCTTGGTTTAGATCCATAAGCTTCTCAACAAAATCCTAAAATCTCGTCCTTATCCCTAAGGATTCTCTCAAATCCACAAAATCATGAACTAACTCCTAATATTAGTTTTACAATCAATTCTCAAATCCCTCAGTTCTCTCAACTATCATAAATCTCTCATATTCTCCTATATTCGAGAATATTTACAAATATGTCTCACAATATTCAATTAAATCCTATTCTAGCTTCTCTCATTAAAATCACTCAAAAATCATAATAATTACATTAATTAAATACTTAGGAAACCAACTTCCCTAGAACACAAGACCCCATATGTCTACTAAAATACAATGATAATATTGAGCTGAATGCTACTACATCAGACTCCCCATGTAAGAAAATTTATGACCACCTGGTCATAAGTCTGGATGATTAATTCCTCCTGGATCCCAGACTTTATTTTTTAATCTCTCTTTGCTTGTCAACTGTTCTATTGCTGCTATTGTCTGTTGTTGTTCTCCAGGTCTCCATACCTTATGTTGTAATTCTCCACTTGCCATGCTTTCATAATCTATTGTTGTCTTCCTCTTGTTATCACTCTTTTCCTCTCTTGTTGTTGTCTTCTTCTAAGACACTTTCATCATTAACCTTCTTTAAGTCTTATTCAGTACTTGGAGGATTGTTATGGTGATGATGAATTTATGGATGAAGAAATTTTAGAGGCCCTTCATAACAATGCATTTCAACACCAAGAAGAAAGTATAACATCTCATGAAATGCAGCATGAAGATCAGCAGGGGTTTACTTATGAAAACTGTGTTTCATCCTTTGATATAAATGAGAAGATGCAACAAACTTGCCAAGATTTTGATCACAATGAGTATGAAATTGATTACAAATACCAATGAAAAGTACTAGAAGATAGCTGTTATAACCCTCAGGCAGAAGAAAATATGGTTCATGTTTGTAATTCCTTGCAGCAGCTTGCATCAAAGAATGATCTTTATAATGAAGAAAATTACATTGTTTGTGGGCATCATGTAGAAAGGCAGTTGGACAACACATCAAAGGGGTCTTGTGTGTTTGAGAATCAGTTTTCTGAAGAGGTAGAGTGTTATGATGATCATCAAAATAATCATGTCTTGTTTGACCCTATAAGTGAATACATGGCAAAGATTTTCACACCAGTATTTCATTTTCATTTGCATTATGAAGATCATATACATTATAAGTTGATTTGGTCATCTCATTATCATGGTTATTTTGAAGTTGAATGTAGTCAAGAGCCTCCAATATCAGAAAGGACAATTGATTGGCTTTAT
>APFE030902156.1:55566-140167 GCA_000404065.3 Pinus taeda | reverse complement strand
ATTCAAAGATGAAAAGAAAGACAATGCTGCTCTTCATTTGGTTAGGTTCCATATGCATGTACGCGGTCTTAAGGTTCATTTCCCTGAAGATTGTCTCATGAAGATGTTTATGACCACTTTAGAAGGAAAAGCATGGTCCTGGTATAAAAGCTTGGAAAATGGTTCATTATATTCTCTTGCTAATTTCCATGATGCATTCTATGACATGTATAAAGAGTGTCATCCCTCCTTATTGTTGCTCAAAGATTGTTGTAGACATTCTTTAAGTCTTATTCAGTACTTGGAGGATTGTTATGGTGATGATGAATTTATGGATGAAGAAATTTTAGAGGCTCTTCATAACAATGCATTTCAACACCAAGAAGAAAGCATAACATCTCATGAAATGCAGCATGAAAATCAGCAGAGGTTTACTTATGAAAACCATGTTCAATCCTTTGATATTGATGTAGAGATGCAGCAGTCTTCTCAGTCTTCGAATCATAACGAAGATGAAAATGATTACACACAACAAGAAGAAATACTGGAAGATAGCTTTTATAAACCTCAGGCAGAGAAAAAGGTTGTTCAATTTTGTGTTTCCTTGCAGCAGTTTACATCAAAGAATGATATTTATAATGAAGAAAATTACATTGTTTGTGGGCATCATGTAGAAAGGCAGTTGGACAGCACATCAAAGGGGTCTTGTGTGGTTGAGAATCAGTTGTCTGAAGAGGTAGAGTGTTATGATGATCATAAAAATAATCATGTATTCTTTGACCCTATAAGTGAATACATGGCAAAGCTTTGCACACCAGTATTTCAATTTCATTTGCATTATGAAGGTCATATACATTATAAGTTTATTTGGTCATCTCACTATCATGGTTATTTTGAGGTTGAATGCAGTCAAGAGTCTCCAATATCAGAAAGGAAAATTGATTGGCTTTATTGGAAATATCATGTTGCTTGAGCTACAAGTGGAGCTTGCAGCTGATAGGGTAGGTAGGTAGGAAAATGAAAATAAGCTCAAGGTTGACTGAGAATTTTTGTTTTTAGTAGATATAGACTTCTCTCTCCTACAGTGATCATGAAGTTCAAGCCCGAGGTGAAGGCCCAAGAATCTTAAAAAGGATGCTTGTCAAATAAATTTCTATTTACAATAATGGATAAGGCACTGGACCTGCGAGTTCTTACTGTACCACAAGGGCACACTATCCCAAGTGGAGCCACTGTTATCACTGAAAAGATTTCAAAGGAAAAGGGTAAGGTAAGGGAGAATTGGCCTTGGTTATTCTCAAGTTCCTTTCATGCATAAGAAGCACTTGGAAAACTCAGGGTCAGCATACATCAGAGTTATTTGAAGGCTCAAGCAAGGCATGTAAGTTTTGAACAACTTCATGGTAGATGGAAAGGCCATTTCAAGCAAAGGAAAGATCAAGAGAGTTGAATTTTTGACTTGAAGCTGTGTTTTTTAAAATCACACAGTAGTTTTGTAGCGCGCTACGAAACTGCTGTAGCTGCACATTATGCTTTCATGGACCAATGTTGAAAGACAAAGGCAAATATTTTTGAAGGAGAATCTCTACAAAGGATCATGTACAAATTCTCAACATTCAGCAAGGGAAAAACAAGTAGAGGAAAGACATTTTTTAACTTCAAACTTTATCAGTCAAACTGTCTTCTTGTTTTTACCAGTCAACCTCTAGAAGAGGTTCTCAGCAGTTGAAAACTCATCTCTGAAAAGTGAAAGAGGTTTTCATTCCTAAGATAATGAAGTACAAAAACCTCTTCCACTTTCTTCAAATTCATTATGATCTGGGAGAAATGAAAGACCAAACCTGCGCTACGAAACTGCTATAGGTGCAGTTTTTCAAAAATCAAAATTTCTTGTTTTACACGTCTTCTTCAAGGATTGATTCTGGACAACTGGAGTAGTTTTTCAAAAAACAAAGAGAGGTTGTTTTTCAGCATAGATTGGTTCACAAAAGCCTCCTTCATTTTTTCCAAATACGTTTTTTGTGAGAAGTTATGAGCTCTGTCCCAAAACCCATTTTTTCAGCCAGAACAAAGAAAGAGACAGTCTCCTAGCTTCTAGGAACATCAAAAGGATGAGTCATCAAGGGCCAGATGGAAGGTTATGAGCACCATCAAGTTCGACTTCATGGATTTTTAGGTGTCAAATAATTTTTTAAATGTTTAGATAAGGTTTTTTTGATCATAATGAGGAGTTACACTCATAATTGTTTTAGGTCTCTAGGACTCCTAGTTAGCTGTCTTTTGTATTAAATAGTTAGTTTAAGTGTCAATAGGTGTCAAATAAGGAGGAATTAGAATTCCCCTCATGCTTGAGGAGGAATCTCAATCAGATAGAAGAACTCTATATATAGCTGGAGCAGCAATGTAATAGAGATTGGAAATTTTATGAAAAGGCTAGTATTTGGCTTATGTAAAACTTTGTTTCAGTAATACAAGTTTGGCTTTACTTCTCAGGATTCATGAGGGATGTTTATGTTCAGAATATGTGATTTTGTCCTTTTCCTAATTCTTGCAGTGGTATGGATGTATAATCACTCAGAATTCATTGAATGTGCTCTGACTTCCTGTATACATTTATAAACTATGTGGTCCTATATGAGTTTATGTTCTGAATGTTTAAATGCTGAATGCCCTGACTTCTATGTAAAGTTGAATTCATTGTTATATTGAGATGTTATTGACTCCATAAGCCCAATGGATAGTTTTTAATGTGTTTCCACCATTCATACTTTTCACAGTTGTTTTACAAGAGTTAGCCATCTTATCTAGAATCAAAATCATTAACCCATTTAGAGAGAGCCCTCTCAGGTTGAGGAGGCTAAGCCTCAGCCTAAAGTAGGTTTGAAATAGTTGCTTAGAGTCAACCTGACCAGCAGCCTATCAGGATCTGATTTTGAGATAACACACTCAATCTTGAAGCAATTTGAGGATATTTTTGCTTAGGAAATCCTAAGATCTCCACCACATAGGGAAGTGGAGTTTTCAATTGAATTAATACCTAAAACAACACCAACATCGAAGGCCCCTATCAAATGAGCACTCTGAATTTAATAGTGTTGCAGCTACAAGTTAAGGAAATGTTGGAGAAAACATACATTAGGTCGAGTGTGTTGCCTTGGGGATTTCCAGTCTTGTTTGTGAAGAAAAAAGATGGAATGCTCAGGCTACGCAAAGACTATAGGCAGCTTAACAAATCCATCATAAAGAATCAATATCCCTTGTTTCATATTGGTGATCTGTTCGATCAATTGGACAATTGTATGCTAGGTTTTGTTTATGGTGTGTTGGTATATTCAAATACCAAATAGGAGCATGAGCAACATCCGATTGTAGTGCTACAACTGTTAAGGTAGCATAAAATTTATATAAAACTTAGAAAATTGAGTTCTTTTAGCCTGAAATCCAATAGTTGGGACACATAGTCTCGAAGGAAGGCGTGGAATTTGATCTAGATAAGGTCAAAGTGATTATGAAATGGCCAACACCAAGAAATGTGATTTAATATAAATCATTTTTGGGGCTAGCACGTTACTACACAAGACTCATTAAAAAATTCTCCAAGATTCGTTACCCAATCATTGCATTGCAAAAGAAAGGGCACAAATTTGAGTGGAAAGTAGAATGTGTTGCAAGCTCTGAGCAATTAAAGTATCTATTGACCCATGCACCAGTGCTAAGAATAATAGACCCAAATAAATACTTCATGGTATGCATAGATCCCTGCAAGGAAGGAATTGGTAGAGTCTTTATGTCAAAAGGTCAAGTGGTATATTACGAATCTTGAAAGTTGAATGACCACAAGCAAAATTATGTGACTTATGACTTGAAATTGGTAGCAATTATCCATGCATTGAAGATGTGGAGGCACTATCTCCTAGACATAAAAGTCACCTTGATGACTGATCATGGAGGTTGAAGTATTTTTTCAATTAGCCCAAATTAAATTCTTGGTAGGTTATATGGCTAGACATAATTAATGAATTTGATTACAAGATTAAATATATCAAGGGAAAAGAAAATAAAGTTGTTGATGAACTTAAAAAAAGGATACAATTGTCTTATATAATATCCATAAGCTCCTATGGGATTGATCTTAAAGAAATAATTGAAGTTCCCAGGCAACAAGACAATATGTATCAACAATTAAAAGAAAAATTGTAGCAAGATCCAGAAGGAGTGAGGAATAAAGATTTCACCGTCTTTGAAGATGGGTTGATAAAATTTAAAAATATGGTGTATGTGACAAGTGACCATGACTTGAAGAAACTCATATTAAATGAGTTTCACAAAAATCCATATTCTAGTCACCCAGGATATGCAAGGATGTTAACAACCATGAAAAGGTTGCATTATTGGCCAAGAATGAAAAAAAAGGTGGTTTATTACCTTTCTAAATGCATAGATTGTCAACAAGTGAAGGCTAAATGAAACCATCCATCATGCTTTCTACATCCAATCCCCATTCTAGAATGGAAGTGGGAGGTAATTTCCATGGATATTATAATAGGTTTGCAAGGACAACTAGGAAAAATGATGTTATCATGGTTGGGGTTGACAAATTTAGTAAGGTATCCTACTTTGTGGCTATAAAATCCACTGATGTAGTGAGGGGAATTGCTCAAGTATTCAATAGAGAAATCAGAAGTTTTCACGAAGTACCAAAGAAAAGTGTCTTAGACCAAGATGTGAAATTTATAAAATTTTGGAAGGAACTATTTTTTGGCCTAGGCAAAAAATTAGTATTTATCATGGCATACCATACAAAAATAGATAGACATACAAAGAGGAAAAAAAGAGTGTTGGAGGACAATATTATAATATATTTTATGCACCAACAGAGGAAGTGGGAAGATTTTCCTCCACTAGTGGAGTTCACTTACAATAATGGTTCCCAAGAATCCTTGAAGATGAGTCCATTTGAGGCTCTATATGGGAGAAGGTGCAGTACTCTTATTAGCTTGAATGATCTAGTGAATAGGGCCCTTATCGGGCCTAGTATTCTAAGGGAAATGGAAAAATAAATGATGACCATTAGACATAATTTAAAGGTGGCTTAAGATAGAAAGAAGAGCTATGCATACCAACGACTATGCAAACCAGCATAGAGTGCATAGCGAGTTTAAAGTAGGGGAGCACATTTACCCATGAATTAGACGTAGGAGAAGTTATCTACAAATTGGGTCTTGTGTTAAGATGGCACCACAATTTTGTCGGTCATTTCAAGTTTTTGAAAGAATAGGGAAAATGGTATATTTCCTATCCTTGCCACCCATAATAAAGTAAATGACATTTTCCATGTTTCCTTCCTCAAGGAGTATTAACAGGATGTGAATCACGTGATTGATTGGTCAGTGTTACAAGTGGAACCAAAAGGATATTTTTATCAAAAAATTATATGAATTCTAGATTGAAGGAAACTCACACTCCAAATTCAAGTAATCAAGTAATTCAAGGTGCAGTGGAGGAACTCTCTAGCTAAGGAAGCCACATGGTAGATGATTGATCACGTGCAAGAAACATATCCATTTTCTTTTGCTAGTTGAGAAGAGGTATATAGTTTTATAATTATTGTAAAGAGTTGTGTGTATAAAGATCCCAGTAGACTTTTGTGCTTGGTATATGTAGGTTTTGTAATCATGCTTAGGTAACCAACATCAAGGATGATGTTCCTCCAAGAGGGGTAGAGTTTGTGACAACCCTTTTTGGATAAAATTCCCTCTTATAAATATTTATGTATGATAAACTTATAATGAAATTGTGAAATGAAATGAATTAGCTGAGAATTGGGACATAGGTTCAGAGTTGTGGAGGAGGAGGTTGCTTGGGGAGTTCGGTAAATTTCTTATGAATGGAAACCAAAGCCTCATTGGTAATAATTTAATGCAACTCATAGTTAATTTAAGGAATAATATGGGCTTACTTAATGGAGTATGGACCCATACTCCTCTACCCTATCTCCTAGATTGTATGGATAAGTTAAACGACCAAGTACCAGTGGCGATTGATAGGGGAGGGTGAAGAGCACTAATGAGCATACAATACTAGAAATGGAACACATAAAAGAAGGTTGAGGAGGAGCACATATTAAACAGGGTTGGAAAAGAGTAACTACAATGCACAGGCACAATAAAGGAAGTTGAGAAAACAAAAAGGGCTCCACAAACCAAGAATAGGTTGTGGGTGTGCTTAGTGAGGATGTAGGTCATTATTCAGCTGAAGGATTGCAACCCTCTAGATTCTTGGCTTTGGGTGCATTCTCTGAATGCTTTGGAATCTTGGTTTGTAGAGGTTCCCTCTTTGTTTTTACCATTTGACTATAAGTTTGCAGTTGAGAAAATTCACTCTAAACTCCTAGTTCTTGGTGGAGGCATAGGGGGGGAGTATTTCCTAGATAAAAGGTGGAGATGGTGTGGTCTCTAGATTCCTTATATCATCTATTTGTTTGGCTTGTTTTACTATGAGCACATGTCTTCAAGCTCTGGACTTGGATTATGGGTGATTGATTGCAAGGAGGTCCACAATGCATTCAATCTAAGGTTAGGTGGAGAGCTAAAGGCCCAACCTTAGTTGTTAGTCTTTCATACTACAAGATAAGTTGCCACTTATGCTATTGTACATGTGAATACAATCCAATGATTATTTGTTGTGGATTAAAATGCAAGTGTGATTACTAAGAATATTTGTTCATGTATGTGATCAAATAGAAGTGTGTTTGTTATGGATTTGTCTTACGTATACGTAATGGCTAATTGTAATGAAAATCAGCCCTTAACTGATGTATGTATATATATATATATAATATATATATATATATATAATATATATATATATATAATATATATATATATATATATATAATATATATATATATTATAATAATATAGATAGATATATATATAGATATATTCAAGCTTTAACTTAGAGGGTCAAGAATGTGGTAGTGAATAAGTTCCTACCGAGAGAGACCACAATAGTGAGCGAGGACATACTTAGGGAGCCTACATAATTGAGAATATGAGTTCTTGGAGAAGGTTGAGAGTTTAATCTAAGTATGTTAATTATTAGTAACTATATAGAGAGAACAATAACATCAACAATGCAGTTGAATAGTAAGAAAAAATAGAAGAAAATAATACACAAGAGAGACATCAGGATTTAGGTCAGAGACCAAGGAAAAACCCTAAAAGGGGGGAAAACCAATCAAATTATTCTTATTAGATATTCATAAAATTCTCAACTAAGATAAAATATAAAAATATCATGAGAAGGGTTTTTAATTGTAAGGTCCAACCCATAATCATACAAGGGTTGTTACTATATCATTGTCACAAGTAGCATATATCTTTTTCATGTCATTGTCATAGAGACAAGTCATACATCATTGACATATCATGTTCATATAAAAACACAACCATACATTAGACATACACTACCATACATCAAAGTATAACTGACACACACCAAAGGTGATTGCCATATCAAAGGTTACTGCCATACCAAGGTTGTTATCATGTCAAGGTCATTGCCATATCAAGGTCACTGTGATTTCAAAGGTCACTTCAATACAAAGTTACTTCCATATCAAAAGTCGCTTCCATACAAGATTAGTACCATTTTAGGTCACTTCCATATCAAGGTCATTGTCATATAGGCCACTGCCACATAATATTATTATCCACTATCATAGGTACAAATGTCATAGTTACAAAATTCACTGAACAAGGGTTATTGTCACAACTGAATAAAGATCAAGGTCATAAATTACTATAAAAAATATGTTTCCATATATATTGGTAATATATATGAGTAGCACTGCCAAGTCATCACTACCATTATTATTGAAAATTAGCCCATACTTCATTGTCACAAATATATTACAAAATATTAGGTTGTAATGATCATACCTCTTAAATATCACATATACTTCTCTAAAGTATGTCATTGCAGGAAAAATCCTCATCATATTGTGAGCCACAGAGAAATAAATAAAATTCATAGAGAAATCCACAAAGAGGAAGTATGAACCATAGAGATGAGATATGAGCCACAAAAAATAGTATTTGAGCCACTGCAAGGTATGAAAGCTACAAAGATATAGTATGAAAGCCATTGCATGGTATGTGAGTCACACAGATATGGTATGTGAGACACTGCGAGATATGTGAGCTACAAAGGTATAGTATGCGAGCGACTGTGACATACGTAGGCATAGAGATATGATATGCAAGCCTTTGCATGGTATGAAAGCCACAAAGATATGGTATGCGAGCCACAATGTGATCCATAAAGAATATATGTGACCAATATGCAAGCCACAAAGAAGTAAATACATACCATGGAAGTAATGTGAGGCATAATGAAAGTCATAGAAATTATAAGGAGCCAAACATAATATCACATCAAAATTCCACACTCCTTCAAAGTATGAAACCTCAATTCTTAACTCCATGATCAATGGATATGAGAGATCTGAATATGCAAATTTAAGAGGAGGGTTGATCCTATGTTTATAGACATTCTTGTGATCCAAATAGATGCCTTGAGGGGTCAAGCCAGATTGAGATTTTTTTGGCATATACTTTGAATTCAAACTTTCTTATAATAATATTAAATATATTTTCCACATGTCTTAATGATTTATTCCCAAATTTGTTGCACATTAAATGAGGAGAGTGTTCAAGCACACTAATAATAATATTTCATTATCTCATTTAAATTCTCTTTTGGGGAAACATGGGCTTCTTTTGGGGTAGATGGGTTTCTCATGGGAAACTCATCCCATAGCGGCCCCAAATTTCAACATTCCCCCTTAGCTACGGAGGAGTTTCCAGCTGTATCATAAGTCTTGCCTCAAATGTACATGCCTCGACATGGAATGATCCGAGTTGACTCAACTCCTGGATTTAACCAAGATCTTTTACTTTCATGAAGTTGTTATAATTGCATTTAAAATAGCATAAAGGAACATAAATACATGTTGTAAAGAAGAAGGAACTTGATAAGAATCAACAACATAAGACACAAGACGTTGATAACAAAGTTTGTCCAGGAGGTACTACGTCTCTAGGCCTTGGTGTCAAGATGGTGTAGGTCACTGCATTAAGTGTTGGAAAGAGTGACGATGTACATGCATGTGTTTTCTGTAGTATACAAGGAATATGCCCTCATGCAGGAGTGGCTCCAAGAGATGTTTCGCTGCAGGAACTCTCATTAAAAAAAAGGACTCCTATCAGCATGACATAATTTCACGTATGTTAATAATGAGCATCCTGCCAACATGGCATCAAAGGGATCTCAACTCAAACATACATGGCGACACATGAGTATCTTGTCAACATGATGACAAAGGGATCCCAATCAAAACATGACATTAAGTACATCTCACATCAAGAATAAAACAAGATCCCACATCAAACATCATATAGAGATCTATCCAACACAATGCATCTCAAGCAAAGAGACAAATAAGTGCATGATCACATTGCATATACCTCACATCAAGGATTTATCTAAATAAGAGGATGATAAACTTCTCGATCAGACTACACCATCAATCTCGTGGCATCGAATCTCATGGAAATGACGGCTTGCACATTGAATGTTGACACCTGCACTCCATTTTGAAAAGTGGCCAAAAAATGGAACGATCAAATGGAAAATATGATTATACCATCATATTCGTGGCATCGAATAGTGTAAAATCGACTACCAAATTTCTGAATTCTGATAAAGTGAAAATTTGGGACTATAGGTATCTTTTAGATTCCCCCTAGATTCCTCAAATATTCCCTCCTCTGAGTCATCTGAAGATCTAATGCTCAAATCAGCAAATTGATCTCACCATTGGGATCCTTGCAAAATTCTGAGAAGAATGAGTATAAAGTTGGCTGCATTATGAATCTAAGAAAATTCAGCGTCCAAGGAAGCTAGAAGATTTCCTCAAGATTCTTGAAGATTCTCCTCTGCTGGGAATCTAAAAATATTCTGCTCAAAAGGTGGATCCAACCTCGCCATTGCGTTCCCTGCGAAAATCTGAGAAAAATCACTGTAAACTTGATTATATTCTAATAAAATAAATTTTTACCTCCTAAGGAATCTTAAAGATTCTTCAAAACTACACTAGAATATTTTGGGCATCTCCCTCGTTTTCCATTCCCAGGGTGGACCCCTTCTACACTACCACACCTCTGTTCCATTGCTCTCCTCTTCGGTGTTCTGTCCTCCATCCTCCTCATGCATCTGCGAAATGAGACTTTAAGTATTGTTTAGTGGTAGAAACACCAAGGTCAAGCCTTGTGGCTCAATGGTGGTGGAAATCCCTAGCCTAGTAGAGATGGGTTCAAATCCCTTGCCTTGCAAAATTAGTATATCATTTTTTTGGTTAATTAAATATGGTTTGGTGAGGGTGCAGTGTATACGTTTCTTGGTTGGTCTTTGTTATTTCTAAACAAATCACGTCACCAAATTAGTCGTTGGTTTTCGTATTTAATAATAACCATTATAAGCATGGCATATGGTTATAAAAATTATTTATTTTGTTTTATATGATTTTTGTCATATTAAATGATTTGATTTGTTATGGGATTTTTAATATTATTATTAATTTTTTTTTTTTTGTGCAAGGTTAAGAGCAAATGTTAGCATGCCATATGTTTAAATTTTAGTGGCTATTTGGTCACCACATAAACTTAGTGGATCCCATCTACTCACTGGGATGCCATGTGGCACAATGTGGGCCCCCTTGTCATGTCAAAATTTGAAGAGCTATATCTTTTGCATACGAGCTCAATTTGACGAACCGTTCACATCGTTGCGATCAGGAAGACAAGATCTACACTCTAGTCTTGGTTCAACAACATTCTCATCACTTTGATTTTTGACCCTTTCTAAGTCCTCTTAGACTTCTGCATGTGTCGAGAGCCACCTAGATCATGGAAGAAGCTCATATCATCTCATATTGTATCATAGAAGAATAATAATCCATAATTGATGGTAGGGGAGATCAATTTACCATAATGATGAAGATCCTCCAAACCCCACTGGTTTACAGGTCAAGCTACATTATCTCACCTCAACTGAGCAATCATGTCTCAATCTAAAAAGAAGAATCATCATAGGGGATATCAATTTACCACTAGGTTAGAGATCCTCCAAACCCTATATCAAGGAAAATAGGGGAGATTGATTTATCACTCCTTGGTAAAGGTGTTCCAAATCCTATGTCCATCGATTGATCCTCATTGACCATAGGGGAGATTTATTAACCATAAGTGGTAAATATCTTGTAACCATATTTCCACCAACAAATCCTCATCGACCATAAGGGAGATCAATTTACCACAAGGGGTAAATATATTCTAACTCTATTTCCACTATTTTATCCTCATCGACCATAGGGGAGATCGATTTACCACATCTGGTAGATATCTTCCAATGTTATGTCCATCAACTGATCCTCATCGACCATAGAGGAGATCGATTTACCACAAGTGGTAAATATCTTTGAACCCTATGTCATATCCAACATGATCATTAGTGATCAATTTGTTGAACACTATGCATCCCAAACTTAGGGAGATCAATATACCAAATGTGTATGCCATAGGTAAAAATATTCCAAGCTTAAGTAGCCTCACTCATTCACAAGATTTGTGGCAATCTAAACAAGCGCAACTTGTGGGTAGGATGCATGTTGGGGTATGTACTCTATCAAGTCCTAGAATTGACTAGGGGAGATAAAATTATCAAGATGATAAGGATCTTCCAACCCTATATATCCAAGGAGTACCTTATGGCCACAAGATCTCCTAGAGGTGAGTGTTCGTGATCATCCAGGATCCCTTCCTAGAAGGGATACTTTTTCCACAACTCCAATTTTCTCTTAGAAGACCAATAAATTTCGTTATAGCAACGTCTTGGTAAGAATGTTTACCATATGCTCATGAGTCAAGATGTGTTGGAACCTTTTACATCATATCCCAAATATAGTGATATCTAATCTCAATATGCTTGGGCCCATCATGAAACATGAGTTTCTCTATAATTCATATCCCACTCTTATTATCACATTATATCCGAGTTGTGTCTAGCACATGCTCAGATAGCTCTCCAAAGAGATTTCTCAACCACACTACCTTGGAGCTAGCCATGCTAGCAACAATGTACTTTGCCTCTATTTAAATCAAAGAAGTAGACTTATGCTTTCAGATCATCCAGGAAATCATAGCAAGACCTGTACTAAAAAAACATCTCAATGTGTTCTTCCTATTAACAACACTCCAAGTTCACTTGATATTGGCATATTTCTTTTGTCATAGTATTATGTCAATCCATGTAAATACTAGTGTTGCAACATCCAATATACATATCCGGGATCTATCTAACTCCGAGAACATATTTCAAATAAAGGATCCATCTAGTTTCCTGCTCATTATGGGATCCATCAAATATGTATCAGAAAATTAGTCTCTCAACTAATTTAATGTAATCCATCATGCCAAGTTTCTACAACCATGAAGAGAGGTTGGATTCTATATCAAATGTCCATCAATTCAAGCATGACAAGTCCAAGGGACTTGATTGAGTCGATATGGGAATTTCTTCAATCTGTAATCATGTCTCGTATCATGTGCCTAAAATCCCTAAGGTGACTTAGAGTATGCTTCTTTCTTAGTTACATCATGGAGGATGCTAACTTCACATACATCTAATAATAGGGTATTTGGCAATAGGTGCTAGTACTTCATTGTAGTTTTCTCCCTCTGAGAAAATGTTCCTTATCAGTGTTGAACTTATTATCATGAAAGCATATGACACTACTACATCTTGTCATATAGAATGTCAATTGCATTAAGGACACATTTCTCCCATCATTTCATCAAAAAATTTCATTCAAATTTACAATCTACTCCCTTTGAATAGGAAGCCTATTTAATCTCAATCATTATCCTAGAAGACTGTAATATTTCCTTCAAGTTTATATATCTTGTCCATTTCAAGTGCCACTCTAATCATGGAATGTTTTTTCATCTTCTTGAATCTTAGTATTGAGGGATAGGTCCTTTCATCCATCTGATGTACCTGAAAACCTTGGAACAAGAGCAAGAGTAGTAAAGTAAATAAACATAATGAAAGTGTACCTGATGATGAGGTATGATTGTCTTTCTTCTCTATATATGAGAGTGGATCCTTCATTTTTCATGCACCAACTCCCTATAACTCTTCTTGCCTTACTTTGCATCTTGATGATGCTTAAGATGGAATTACCTTCCATGATCACATCCTTATCCAAGAAGTTAATGAAATAAGCATTCAATTACTCATGTATAAAGAACAAATAGTAGTATAAGAAAAACAATTAACCAAGGATAGTATCATAAATAAATAACACAAGTCTTGAAAGTACTTATATTTAATCAAAATAGTAGGGAGATATTAACTCCCTCTTGATCCTGCCTCCATGATTGACCATTATCCATCAACCATATGTCATTGTCATATTTAGAAGAAATTATTCCTCTTGAACACCACCCATATTCTCATTCCAAATCCTTCAAGCCTTGGATATAAATGTACAAGATGATCACTACATCTACATCATACCATCTCATATTGGGAGACTAGCCCATCTAGTGTTACCCTAAATTTGAAATAGGTACTTGAATAACTCATTAGCTTCTCACAAATCATATCATGGAAATCCTAAATCACACTAGAGTTCCAGTGTTATAGAATCTAAGCCTTTTCAATATCCAAGGTAAAATCTAATGGTTTCTCCCAAACCTTAACCTTTATTTGCAATAACAAAAATACTCCCTAGGTTTACTTCAAATCTTAACATTCTTTTAGGTATCTCATATCTTCATCCCTTTCACTCTAATTTCTCAATGAATCCATCATAGGTGGCTATGGTGGCGATCTCAATGGATTTTATCCAGCCTAAGTCTAGTTCCATGTTAAGTTTTAAGGCTAGATTGTTCTCTAGTGTAGATAATTGCATTTCTAAAAATTTTCAGCATTTTAGGCATTGTATTCACCCCATATCAACATTAGATACTATATAGAGAGAACAATAACATAAAAAATGTAGTGGAACAATAAGGAAAAATAGAAGAAAATCATACACAATAGAGACACAAGGATTTAGGTTAAAGACCAGCGAACAACCCCACAAGGGGGAAGCCCAACCACATTCATCTTCTTAGATATTCATCAAATGGTCAGGTAAGATACAATTTATAAATATTATGAGACATAAGCCGTTGTACAACTAATGCATTAGGTTTGCAAGGGAAAACCCATAATCATAAAATGGTTGTTTCCATATCATCTTCATAGGTAACATATATCTTTGTCATGTCACTATCATAGAGAGAAGCCATACACCATTGCCATATCACATTCATATAGAAACACAAGTATACATCAAAGATACAATGCCATACATTAGAGTTTCACTCCATACACCAAAGGTCACTATGATATCAAAGGTTACTACCATGCTATGTCACTAACATATCAAGGGCACTGTCATGTCAATGTCATTACCATACAAAGTTACTGCTATATCAAAGGTCACTACCATAAAAGGTTACTGCCATACTAGGTCACTGCCTGATCAAGGTCACTTTTGTGGGAATCACTGTCATATAGGTCACTACCATCATACTATCATTCTCCACTTTCACAAATACAAATGTCATTGTTACAAAAGTCACTGAAAAATGGTAACTGCCACAACTGAACAAGGATCATAGTCATACATTAATGTCACAAATACACGTCCATATATATCAGCCATATGCATGACTATCACTTTCAAGTCATTGTTAACATTATTATTGAATATTATCCCATACCTCATTTTCAAAAATTCATTGCAAATATTAGGTTGCAATGATTAGACATCTTAAAAATCACATATAGCACTGCTCCATAGGACAGTATGATGTGATAGGTTTCTACATTGTTACACATCAATTTGTCACCATGAAACTTGATCAGTTTATGGGTCTTTTTACCATCCGTGAACATGTTTGATTGAACTCCCTTAGAAGTCAAACAACCAAAATTATCTTGAAGAAGATGGGAAATTTGGGAAAAATAGCTCTCACGCCTTCTCAACTATTACCTTCATTGATTATCCTAGATATTCCCATGCATTTGCTGGAATTAACTCTGAGAATAGTGCAAAATTGCACTCTGTCTGCAACTATAAACCTCACAAGTGAATCAAAGAAAGTAAAAATAAAAAGTACATTCTAGAAACATAGTTGGTCGAATATTTCCCAATTGAAAGCTTCTAGGTGATGACTATTCAAGCTATAACCCTCAGATGATGCATATTAATCCCTTTCCTCAATGAAACCTAATCCCTCAATTAGGGGATCTCACCCTCCTCTTTTGGATTTGAAACTTCTTCCTCTTGGCCTATAAAATGACTAGAGGCTAGAGGGATTGAGGAGGTCAGAAATCAAAGAAGATAAACTTATGCTGCTAGTTTGAGATTGGAAAGCTTATCATCTAAGGAGGAGATTGAAGGCATTTGGGATGAACGTCACGATATCAACGTGAAGGTTGTAGAGATCTTCTTTATCTTTAATTAATACAAATGAATGTGTTTCCCCATTGAATTGTCTTATTGGAATGATGAATGGTTTATAATTGTTTAAAGTGTTTATTAACGAAAATTCAATTCCTAATATCCTTGATCATTAGGTTAAGCTTGTTTGGATTATTATATCTCATATTATTTTGATCCTTTTCTTGTCTATGGTTTCATATCTTATCAAGCATTGAGGAACTGCATCAAGTTACAACAAGGGATATTCATCGAGCATTTCGTAAAATAGGTAACAGGCTCATCCATTAGCTTTAATAATTATAATTCAAACAAGTCCAACTTAGGGAAAGAGTTAGTTAAAATTGTTTGCTTGTTTCTAGTTTCCACCAAGGATCTAGGGAGATCAATCTTGTCCACAAGAGGGATTTATTAACTCTAACAAATTGGAAACCATACTGGGGAACACCCTGTTCTCTTCCATCTCCTTATTTTTGATTCTCGATTTTTTTTTATAGCTTTATCTCAGTCTTGAGGAGTTAATAATCTTTCATATTTTATGATTTGTTTGGATACTTTATATTTTTTCTTTAAGTTTCTCGACCTGCATGGTTTATGTTCATAAATAGAGCACACATATATATGCATATTACCTTTAGCAATCATGTGCATATGCAATGTACTATACTGTCTACTTATGCATACTCCGAGAATTTTTGAAAAAATAGCTTTTCCTCTCATTAAATTATGATTTTTTGCTTTTTAAGGTTTCATTACATTTTTTTATGACTCCAGTCAGTGTCTGTGTGTTTGATTGGGTGTTGTGAAGGAGTTTTCTTGATTTTTTTTCATTTTCAAGGATTGAAAGGTAGGGTTTCTCAAGAATTAGTGTCTTGATGACATATGCTTCTTGTGTTGCATTGAAAACATGAGTCATTTTTATTCCAGTACTGAATTTTAATCATAATTACACTTTAAGCATTGATTTCATAACATTCATTCAAGCATTTTCATTTTAAGGATTTCATTGTCTATTTTGAATTTGAATTCCTTTGGTCATTGCTCAAAGATTTGTCTTAGTTTGTTAACATTTTTTGTATGTTTTTGTTGAATTGTATCTGAGTGTTAATTGCCTTTGAGTGTCATTATTTTTTTATCTTTGTAATATTCACCCGATTTCCTTTATTTACACTAGATTGGTTCTTTAGTTGTATTAGTGAAGGGAAATAATCTTGTTGTTCTTTCGCTGCTTTGGAGTCATCTTGTGTTTGTTTTGAAGAATTCTCTTGCATAGATTACATTTGCATTGTTAGAATCCTCATTTCATGAATGGAAATTGTGCATAGATTACATTTGCATAGTTTTCAAGCAAATTGTGCATAGATTACATTGCGTGGTTTGCAACTTAAAGCTTTGAATTGCATTGAAAAATACATTTTGGAGTTAATATTTTAAAGAATAACATCTTTACTTACTTTAGCAGAATTCATCGAAATGAAGAGATTACAAATTTCATATTTGATGCATTAGAGTTTTGAGTCAAGTCATAATACCATCAGTTTCACATCCATTTACCCTTGAGTAAATAATATCTTAATATTACAACATTAATAAAATTCATCTAGAATTTTTATTATTTTTAGTGCTCTTTCAACCTCCATTAGATTAGGTTGTAGGGCTTTAGAATAGGGAAGGAAGTAAACTTTCCAAAGCTACAAACAAACAATAGAATATTGAGTTCGGGAGAGAAATCCAATTATTTTAGTTTTTCTCTAGGAAGCTCTTCTTATACATGAGTTAAGCACGAGATCATGTCGGATCTGGTGAAGTGATTGTACCCACTTTATTGGCTATGGTAGAGTGATTTTTATGTATTACAATGGTGCCAAAAGGTACTTGGGGTAACTTGAAAGTAAACCTCCAATTAACCATGTTGAGGATATTTCCAGGGAATTGAGCTTTGTTACTATGCCCTTGCATGTACGCTTGATCTATGACTGTCCCCCTAGGTAGAATTGTTGTAGTTGGTAACCTTAGAGACCATAATCCTAGGACTATTACCCAAGGTGATGGCCGAGGGAAGGTCCTGTTGTACGTGGAACATACGTTGGCTAGACTCACTTGGACTTTTTGGAGGGTATTCTTTGCTCGAGATGACATAAGAGAAGTTACTTGCCCAAGACTGTTTCATTAAGAAGGTTGTCAGGGTAACTGGTTCAAAACGATCATATCTATAAAAAAATTCATTTTGATCTCTACGACATTGGATTTCATCACCAACTAGTAATTATTGGTCTCTATGACAAATCAGTTTGTATGGTTTGAATCCCTATATTTTTAGCGTGTGTTACCTTGTTTGTTTTTACTTTTTACAATTCCTTAGGTGTGGATTGTGAATTTATTTAATTTAAATACTAAAACATTATTTGGATTGAATCTAATAATAGCAATGTTGGAAGTTACTGATAGAGACTTCCCTTTTAACGAGAACCCTAATCCTCTCCCTGATTTTGGAAATGTCATTCCTCCTTATATGGCTGCATTGTCACTTCACGAATTCATGATAGGTTGACCTATATGGATTTTCTCAACTTCTTTAATTCCAAATAATTTAATTGTACCATCTCAACCAAGTTTTTCCCCTCAATTAATTTCACCATCTCAACATCACCAAGCTACTGTTGACCCTTTACCTTCTTCATCCAACATGTCCTCCTTCATTTCTTCCTCTTCACTTGGTAAAAGCCTTGAGGCTAGTAACCGGGTGACTAGAAACAAGAAGAAAGGGAAGAAGAAGAAGAAGAAAGATAAGAAAGTAGTCATCCAACCAACTATGGCCGTAAGTATTGGTAATGTTGAGGAAGCTTCCACAATGCATAATAAGCCAAAATACCCTTACAAGATTTGTAAGGGTGATCACTTATCAATTGTCTGGGTATTCCTAAGGTTTTGGAAGTATGATCAAATAATTCTTATCAAGTTATTGTTGATCCATCAACTGGTGATTTTAAGATTCCAGGGAAAAATATTAAGGTCAGGTTTCCTTGTAGGTTATGCAAGGGGCTCATCATAGTCACATTTTCCCTCACATGGAGGAAGCCTAAAAATTGTTTGAAAAAAGTGTTGTTTCACAGCAAAAACTTCCAACTAATTACCATAAACTTTCTCCCCATCTATCATCAGTTGGACAAAGTGATCGATCTAAATCCAAGTATAGTCAATCCCACTCTTCCATTGGAGGGTGAAACATGTGTCACTCAGATTGATGGGCTATTTGTTTATCAAGTGATTGACTCAATTTCACAATCAATCGATCCCATTCTCCATTTGGGGAGTGAAATTCATATCACTTAGGTTCTTCATGTTACCTTAGATTCTTCTATACATGGGGGCATTTCATTTATTGCTTTTGAACCCCATCCAAGTAATGAGATTATTTCTTCTTCCACCCCTTTCTGAATCATTGTGAAGGCTTATGGTAAGAATGTGCATCACAAAAATGTAGATGAAGATGCTTCTATCAGTATTTTAACATCAAATTCTTGGCAAGATTTGGGTTCCCCTCAACTTGTGTCTATTACACAAAATCTATTAGCTTTTAATAGAACCATTAGTGAACCTTTAGGGATCCTTCCTAAGTTACCTATTACCTTGGAAGGTAAGATTATTTGTATCGATCTTATGGTAGTCTAAGGTCCCTTATATTTTGATTTTCTCCTTGGGCAAGACTATGTCTATGCCATGAAAGTTGTCGTATTGACACTCTTTCGCGTGATTTCCTTCCCTCACAATGGAAACATTTTGATGGTTCATCAACTTTCATACATTGATCTTGCTTTGATTACCAGTCATATAACACCCCTGAATGTTCCATATATGGAAGTGGTACCTCGACTTCTTTTGACTTAGATCCGGTATCTAACATTGTCAAAACATCAATGGACACATTTGAATACAATTTTCTTATCCTCTTGATCCCCTTGACATGTGTTCCTTCTAGAGAACTATTCTTCCATATGTTGAAGATCTATTGGAAGCCATGATTGAGGTGTGTTCCTTGGCATGTGTTCCTTCTAGATGGAAGCCATGATCAAGGATCATGAGGATAGTTCTTTTACTGTGTCAACCTCGTTAAAAAATGAAACAAGTTCCACAAGGATAGTTCTTTTACTGTGACAACTTCGTTAAAAAATGAAATAGATCCTTATTAGGATGGTTCTTTTACTGTGTCAACATCATTAAAAAATGAAACAAGATACCTTTTTGAGGATAGTTCTTTACTGTGTCAACCTCGTTAAAAAATGAAACAACTCTTTTTGAGGATAATTCTTTACTATGATAACGTCATTAAAAAATGAAACAAATCTTCGTGAGCATAGTTATTTTCTTGTGTCAAGCTCATTAAAAAAATGAAAAAAATCCTCCCCTATATTAGTTGACTATTTAAATAGATATCCTAAATGTTAAGTCAAGTCTTTTTGATCTCGTAAGCAAGCCTTCATTTCATCCTCCTATTAGTAACTTGTAGTCTAGTCAGGTGAATGAAATGAAGTTTGGGGGGCATGTTCCCTTGCAGTCACTATGCTGGGGGCATGAAAATTTATCTCAAGCACAATTTTCTCTGTTTCAAGCTTGTGTAAAAAAGAAACTTATCTCGAGTCTATTTCTGTTATTATTTTCAAGACTCATTAAACTCATGAAAATCTCGAGCTTCTTTTGCTATCTTTTCATGCTCGTAAAACACACATGAAAGTGGTGAGTTCTTTCCATCTTTTCCTTTTTGTTAATCAAACTAAAAGTCGGTAATATGAGTGTATTTTCATCACTTTTTCAAACTCATTAAAAATTACGAAAAACTAAACCCTAGAGTCCTATTTTAAGCCCTTTTCAGACTCTTGAAATATGAAAATATCGCCGAGTACTTGATTTTTCAAAATCGTAAAAGTAAATGAACAACTGTCCACTCAGTATAAGTTTACCCCTTTTATGAAATGATTTAAGATTGTTTATGAAAAAGGTATGCATTGATCAAACATGGTCAATAGAGTTATCGCTTGTACTATTTTATCCTTTTTTGGACTTGAGAGACTAAACATACGAAAAATAACATGATGGAGTTTACTTATGTTTTTATCTTGACTCCCTAAAAGTGAAAAACATCGAGCTTTACTTTCTCTAGGCTCTTTAAAATTTTACAATAAAAGGACTCAATGAGTTTCCTTTTTGTGTCTTTTTCAAACTCTTAAAATAAAATGACATCGTGTTACTCCTTTACTGGACTCATAGAAACTAAACAGTATAGGACTCGTTAAGCATAATGGGACCGAACCATTCCTTCTTATGGTTCATTAAAAATACTTTGATGGACTCATCTGAAGGATGAGCTTACAGTACAAGCATATGTTATCCTCCTCAATCTTGTAAAAAATAAAGAGGTACTTTCCAGTAATGGTGGGGGGAATTGGGAAAAGGTGTCCACTTTACATTTTATCATAAAGGCATCATGTCGCTCTTGAACATGACATTTCATCACATTTCTTGTCCGGATTGGGAAATCCATTTGTCTTATAGTTAATCAAACCTCATTGAAAGTCATCATGGTTTTGGGTATTATCATTAAGTCAAATGTTGCCAAGTCAATTTTCGTGTTGTTATGTGTTGAAGAGAAGTTCAACCTTAGTTCAAGTTCCTTTGCAAATTTTAACATTGTTATGTAACCAGCTCAAGAAAAAGATAGAAGAGATAGATCAACACCTTAGAATTCAGCCTCTTCGAGGGGGAAACCTCCTTTACATTACATAAATGAACAATTCTTGGATGATTAAAATGACAAAACCTCCTTTCTATATATGGGATTCTAAGGAGTCACAATATAACCCAACCGACCTAACAATAATAATATAAAGCCACAAAAATAACAATAGAGGGATTATATGGGGCATAGTAATAACAAAATGGGGACAATAGGGGCACAACAATATTAATAAGGGGTATAACTACAATAGTAATGGGGTAATCACTAGTATTATAGGGACCCAACAAACACTCAATCGCGTCGACCATCCTTGAATCAATCCTTGCAAACTATTTTCAAAAACTTGACATTGTGTTTCGTGTCGTAAGCTTTCCTGCGATGGGTTTTTTCCTATCGACTTTAGCTCAGTATATATAAAGTTGATTGAGAAAGCTTCAGTACCTTAAGGCGTGCATACCTTAATGGAAGGTTTCTCAAATTCGATGATAGGTTCTCATCATTGATCTTTGATCGAACAATACTATGAGTGTTCAACTTCAGATCACTTATTCACACTTCATAGATTGTATTGGAAGTACCTTGAGGACCATTGTCATTATTGGTGGTTTCTCTTGTGCTTGTTAACGATTCACATCATTGATCGGTAATCAAGTGGTTTCTTTGATGTTTTAATTTGAAACATTCACTCACATGGTTAGATTTGTACTATGGATCAGGAGATGAAGATCAAGACCCTGGATCTAGTTTCATCAATCCAAGTTGCAAGGAGATTTATATTCATGATTATGTAGACAAATTCATGATAGATGGATGCACCCATACTGTGTCTACTATCTATATTATTTTTGGTTTTTCTGTACTTATTCATTGAGTTAGATTTACTCCTTAGTATGGGAATGCCTACCTCAACGATGATTATTTATATCCATTTGCATTTTAATTCTTGAATGTTCCCTGTAGGTTTCCAACCATTCCCTCTGATCCAATCTTTAGTATGATAAAGTGCTTCAATATTTTAAAACTTATTTCACAACCTTCACACTTTAGGGGGAAATTTGTTACACATCAATTTATCACCATGACACTTGATCTTTTTATGGGTCTTTTTACCATCTGTGAACATGTTTGATTGAAATCCCTTAGAAGTGAAACAACCAAAAATATCTTGAAGAAGATGTGAAATTTGGTAAAAATAAATGTCACACCTTGTCAAGTATCACATGTGTTGATTTTCCTAGATATTCCCACGCATTCACCTGAATTAACTCTGAAAATAACACAGAAATGCACTTTGTTTGCCACTATTGTTGGCTACGTGGGGCCTAACCCAGGTTCAACAGTGAGTTTAGCGAAGCAAATCCTGGTACTACTAGCCCTTTCGGCAACAGTCTACGGAGCGGAGGTCTCACCGGAAGTAGTATGGGAGGGTGCTGGAACCAGGTTTCCGCACCCTAGGGATGTCTTGATGAAGGTTCTAGAGGTTCACGATCCCAACCTATGCACTGTGCTACTTCACGCAGCTTTCTATCCTTTGTAACCTGTGTGCACCTTTGTGAATACAGTGTTATTTTGATCTGGTCCTTACTGTGCTATTATATTAGTGCTTAACTTAGTTTGTGCGGGCCCAATACTCTTATTACTTATTCAACTTTTAGATAAGTGTGCGTACTCGAAAATGATATAATTGCATAAAGATAACCAGAACATAGAAATACAGATCTACAAACAGACACAAAATATTCTGAATTAATCTTACCTTTTATTAATACTCAAGCTTAGTTACAATACTGACTCTTCCCTGCACACTCAGCTGCAGGGGTCCACGCACTCAGCTACAGACTCTATTAGGCCTCTGCACACACAGTTGCAGATCCTTTACCTACTACTATGACCCACTACCTTCAGATCCACTTCTATCATCTAACCATGCCTTCGCATCTATCTATTACTTTTTTCCTCTGCTAAGTTGTATTTACACTTAGAGCCTCACTATATTTATACAATCCCATGGTCTGTGGACCATGGGTAGGTTGACTCAACTTTACATTATTTTACAATCCTCAGGGCGGACAACCCTATGACTCATCATATAATTTCGTGCTCCACACCTGTTCTTCATGGAGTCTTTACATTACATTGACCAAAACGCGGGCTTTAAGCCCCAAAAACATGCTACGTGGGGGATCCACTGCCCAACAGACCCCCAACACAATCATCGTGACTTGTCCCGAGTCACTGCTGGTGCGGCGATCTTTGCACAAAGCCCCTCCAACTATGCATGTGCTACACGAAGGTTCGCAGTGCACTGTTCTACTGTTTGTTGTACTTGTTGCACACATATCTCTGAACATTCGTGAGCAAGGTCACATTCATGTCCAACCGCATACAGTTCCTGCATCTATGCTAGCTTCCCTTCAATGGTAGCTGTAATTGTGAATGCTTCATCAATCCATGGTTGGATGCATGCTTTAAGCAGGGATTCCTTTTGTTATGTGGCTCCTAATATATCCTTCAGTGTCCTTGCCTACTATAGTCTAGCGAGTCGTTGAGTAAGGGAAACCGTCTGCACGGTGCCCCAGACACTATCATAGTCCTACTGCAATTCACACACCTCTATATCTAGGCACTGTAGGTTCGGGTCTTCCTGTAGGTGCATAAGTATTGTTAGTGCTTGCTCCAACATCCCAGTGCACCCCTATGACATAACGATCCTGCGTGCAACCTCTGTATCGCGTGGCTCCCATACAGACTCTATTATAGTCTTGTGCTCTCTTTCAACTGCTTGGAGCGCTGAGACTGTGCTTTCGACAGATATTCAGGTGGTCACACCACCTGTGTGAGGCTTCAATTTACCTTCCAGGCCAGTCCGTGGGCACCACTCGATTACCCTCGCGTCCGTTAGCGCGTCATTTTCTTCCTTGTATGGTGTGTTCCCCTGTTTACTTTGTCTAGTAAGGTGGGATCATAGCCATGGTAGCAGGGCCACAAATTCTTCTAATGCAATAGTATGGCTAGCTATACCTTGTCCTATCGTGCTTAGGTTCCCGGCGTAGCATGCTTGCATGATTTTAATTACCAATTTTTTTATTTCTTCATTCAATAACATGCTTTTCTCTCCCATCCATACCCGATCTTCTTTGAGTTCATGAAGTTTCAAGTTCCCTCACCGAATGGATTCTTGTAACTGCATAATTCTTTTACTCGGGTCCTCGCGTACTGTCCAAAATATGGGAGCTGTTGTATGGGGATTCTTCTATGCACTTATGGTCTCGTCTCTTCTCTTCAGTTTTGGAGTCATTTCTGCACTCAAGGTTTTCCTCATGGCCTTATAGGCCCATCGGACCGCTCGTATGTGCAGGTCCCAATCAGTTTGTCTAGCCTGGTGAACCTTGTTCAGGATCCCTTATACCTTCTTGAATGCTTCTACATGGAACGTTTGTAGTGCACGCCACTTTTCCTACTACTGCGTCTAGTTCCAATTTTTTATCCTTAACCAGGGGTGTGCTTGTGTGGCCTACACAGCACATGTCTGCACCTAGCGACCCAGGTGGGTGCCCAAGCTGCTTCGTCCTGGATGCCTGACTCTCATTCGACGTTGGGGGCTTCCAAACTATAAGCGCATATACCTTCTACATTCATGCCAATTTACAATGGTCTCCTAATGTGTAATCCACCATCGTGCGAGTGTTGCATGCAGTGCCCATTCCAGCACACCATACCACTACTGTTCTGGTACTGCACTTTCAAATTTGTCCAATAATTCATCCACCGCTGTCACTCCATCATATGTTGGCAGTTCCTTGGCCTCTGTCGTCACACAATGCAGTGATCTAATCATCATATTGTAATTCAACATTGTCACTTTGTGCAATCAGTTCTGCCAGTGCTCTACTTCTTCGTTTGAATCTGAAGTGCAGGAGCTGTCACGCTCCCACAAGATGCTCCCTTCTACAGTCAAGTTCACCTGATACTAGTCTCATGATGTTATCTGGTAAATACAATCCAACTCATCATCGCTTCCATCGTTGCGCACTGTTTCAATGTAGCGTGCTCCTTCAACTGGGTCTAGTGGGACTACTACGCATAGGGACCTTTTCTCGAATATCATCTTCCGCTTCTTCAGGTTGATGACTCCAATCATATCAGTGGCCCAGTCTATTCCTAGCAACGTGGGATAGGGATTACTGTCATCGACAATCTTTGTTACTTCAAAGTCTGTCTATGTGCTCGCGCCTTCGATATCAACAATTACCCCTTGCAACCTACCCTTGGGCAAAATCTTCTGTTGGTTTGCCATTCGTAATTGAATAGGGGACCATTGCAACCCAGGCTTGCCCATGCATTCCCATGTTTTTTTTATAACACTTTCGAGTCTGATCCCAGATCTAGGATGACCAGATCCATTTCGTACTCACCATTTTGCTCTGTCAATCTCATTTCCCTCCCGGTGCGTAATGCATGCTTTCCTAGTTTCCGGACTACGTGCGGTTCCCCTCACCCTGTGCACCTGGTGATCAGGTCCTGTAGTCCCTTAACTACCTTGTTTTCATGGAGTAGTCTCATGCATGTTTCCAAAAAGGTAGTGAGCATGGAAGAATCCATTCTTGTCTCTGGTTGATCCTTACTACATGAAGTGGGGGCCTCTGCGAAGCTCTTCTTAGCTTCCATGAATGTCTCCTTTGCACGTTCTAAGTCAAACTCAGGTTCCTTTGCAGGAGCCTTATGAACCCATGTATCTTCCTCAGGCTGCTTCCCCTTATCTTCCCCTATGGTTGCGCCGCTTTTGAGCATCATGTTCACATTTGGGTCTTCTTCGTGTAGTTCACACCTCATCATTTGGATATTTTGAGTCAGGGGAGGCTGGAGTACCCCTTTCTCATGCATCTTTGCGATCAACCTAGGATAATCTGTCATTTCATGATAAAATTGAGCACAATATGAATAGGATGTTCTTGTTGGGTTGGTACAATCGCGAGCATAGTTCCTTGGTCCTTCACAATTGTAGCAAATCAACTATCTGTGCCCCCTTCTTGGTCCCATTCCTCTTCATCCTCAACCTCGCCCCTAAAATATGGCACGTGTCATCCCCATAGCTAGGTCGAGGGCTCACGTTTTTGTTTGCATCCTATAGGCTGGGGTTTGATCCATCATTAACTTGTAACTAAGACAAGTGCGCTCTTCATGGCCTAATGACCTGCAAAAATTACAAAACAACTGCTGGGGAGTCTATGTATACTTCTTCAAAAAATGACAATTATCCATCGTGTTTTTTCCTCCTATTTGACAGATTGTGCACCATAATGTGGGTGTCACACTTGGCCCTGCCTATGCCTCCGGTCTTAATGGCATTGGACCCCCTCCTACTAATTAGTTCACGAATACTGGATAGTGGTCCTTGTCATGACCCTAGCCTTTGCATTTTATGCACCATACTTCCTCGTGCACTTCTGGCCATGGTGCCCTATCCTGCTTCAAGCTCTACATTTCCAGGTAGAGATTCTGTAGTTGTGCATGGATTTGTTGAACCCCCAACCCATGATCTTGTACCAGGGTTTCATGCAACCTCATTGCCATTTCCAACGCTTCGGCCTGGGTTGAAAGCTTATGTTGTGACAGCACCGTCCTCAGGTGCAGTGTTAGATATGCCACAAACCATGCACGATGTTGTGCATCCGTGAGTGTCATTTTAGCCTCATGGATCATACTCTTTAGCCACTAATCTAGATCCCAGGGGGTCTTGCCTGGAAGCATCACGATCTATTTAAACCCGAGATTGTCTGTGTCTCTGATTTCGGCCGGCTAAATTCTCTGTTGAATGCATTTTGGATCTCTGCTATCCCTTCGTTTGGGTGGTCATTAGAGTGCTTGATATACCATGTCAACGCGCAATCCTGCAATGTGCTCACCAATGTAGCCTTCTTAATGTTGTTGTCCATGACCCCTTGTGCTTCCCACACTGCTCTTACGACAAAACAGAACTGGTCCGGATCCTCATTCCCTACTCCTCTAAATACGGGTAGCTTGATCACACTCGCCATGCTGCACTACAGGGTTGGTGGAGGTGGGGTGGGTGGAGATGGAGGTGAGGGAGGTGAAGCAGGTGGTGGCATGGATGGAGGTGGTAGTTGTGGATTGTGCTGCCTTATCAAGTTGAATGCACTTCTCGGAGAGACCCGAGCGAGCTTTTCCTTGCTCTCTCGTGAAGGTGAAATTAACGGGTTGTTTGCTAATTCCCCGCTACCTTTGTAGATCTTTCTACTCTGCATCGTCCCAAACATTAATGTATTCACATAACCTGTTTTTCACATAAAAACATCTTAATCCAGGTATTCAAAGATTTAATATACTTACCACGTAGTCCCTTGAGAAAACATCGTTCTGCCTCGCTGTAGCTCATGGTTGTGTCCACCACAAACTCAGTGATAAATCCCCTTATTATCCGGTCGAGCCAACGATCCACATCTCACGCAATCATGTCTTATAATGCCTCTAGTCTGCGCACTAATTCTGAAGTCCACACTATCGGTTGGTTGAGCTTACACCTTCCCTGGCTGTTGGCTAATCTCGTGATCCACTCATATAGTTCAGAGGGAAAGGATGCAAAGAAAATCTTGTGGATTTCCATATACACGTAACAATCTAGCCACCTTTTCTTAGATACCTGAGGAGTTCTATTTTCCTGTGTCGCGAACTCGTGAATCTTCTTGTCCAACCACTCTTCAATTTCCTTCTTTGTTAGGTTCCAGTGGCATGACATCAGACATCCCATAGGTAAATCCCGGTCCTGGCAACATAACCATTTGTTGGCTACGTGGAGCCTGACACAAGTTCAATAGTGAGTTTAGCCAAGCAAATCCCAATATTACTGGCCCTTTTGGCAATAGTCCACGGAGCGTGGACCGAGGTCTCACCTGAAGTAGTATGGGAGGGTGCTGGAACTAGGTTTCCGCACCCTAGGGATGTCTTGGTGAAGGTTCTAGAGGTTTGCGATCCCAACCTGTGCATTGCGCTGCTCCGTGCAGCTTTCTATCCTTCGCAACATGTGCGCACCTTTGTGAATATAGTGTTATTCTGATCCGCTCCTTACTGTGCTATTATATTAGTGCTTAACTTAGTTTGTGCGGGCCAAATATTCTTATTACTTATCCAACTTTCAGATAAGCGCACATACTCGAAAACAATATAATTGCATAAAGATAATGAGAACATAGAAATACAGATCTACAAACAAACGCACAATATTCTGAATCAATCTTATGTTTTATTAATACTCATTCAATTAAAGTCCTGACTCTGCCCTACGCACTCAGCTGCAGGGGTTCGTGCACTCAGCTGCGGACTCTACTAGGCCTCTGCGCACTCAACTATAGAGCCTTTACCTACTACTAGGACCCACTACCTTTAGATCCACTTCTATCCTCTAACCATGCCTTCACATCTATCTATTACTTTTCTCCTCCGCTAAGCTGTCTTTACACTTAGAACCTCGCTCTATTTATACAATTCCATGGTCTGTGGACCATGAGTAGGCCGACTCAACTTTACATAATTTTACAATTCTTAGGGCGGAAAACCTTATGACTCATCCTAGACTTTCGTGCTCCACACCCATTCTTCGTGGAGTCTTTACATTACATCAACCAAAACTCGGGCTTTAAGCCCCAAAAACATGTTATGGGAGGATTCGCTGCCCAAAAACTATTGACCACATAGGTAAATCAAAGAAAGTAAAAATAAAAAGGACATTCTATAAACATAGTTGTTCGAATATTTCCCAACTTAAATCTTCTAGGTGATGACTATTCAAGCTATAAACATTAGATGATGCATATTAATCCCTTTCCTCAAGGAAACCTAACCCCTCAATTAGGGGATCTCACCCTCCTCTTTTGGATCTGAAATGTATTCCTCTTGGCCTATAAAATGACTAGAGGGTAGAGGGATTGAGAAGGCCATAAATCAGAGAAGATAAACTCATGTTGCTAGTTTGAGATTGGAAAGCTTATCATTTAAGGAGGAGATTTAAGGAATTTGGGAGGAACCTCACGACATCAAGGTGAAGGTTGTAAGGCTCTTTTGTATCTTTAATTAATACAAATGAACACTTTGCTCCATTGAATTGTCTGGTTGGAATGATGAATGGTTTATACTTGTTTAAAGTGTTTATTAAGGAAAATTCAATTCCTAATCTCCTTGATCATTAGGTTAAGTTTGTTTGGATTATTATATCACATATTTTTTTGATCGTTTTCTTATTTATGGTTGTAGATCTTATCAAGCATTGAATAATTGCGTCAAGTCACAGCAAGGGATCTTCATCGAGCATTTCATGAAATTGGAAAGAGGCTCATCCATTGTCTTTAATACTTATAATTCAAACAAGTCCAACTTAGGGAAAGAGTTAGTTCAATGATCTGCTTGTTTCTAGTTTCTACCAAGGATCTAGGGAGATCACTCTTGTCCGCAAGAGGGATTTTTCCTCTATAACACACATGGGAAAGGGATGCTATGTAAAAGTGTAATGACATGGATGGCTACCACATGGGTACCATGTGGTGACACTTTGTTGACGTGGAAAAGATTTATGGGCTCAACTTTAAACGTCCTTAACTCCTAATCTACGAGTTAGATTATGATAAAATTTATGTTGTCAGAAAGCTCTTGATGAGTCAAACACGATGGTACTTTTTAATATAAGTTTTAAGGAGGTTGAATAATGAGGAAATTTTAATACACCATTTCCATGACGGGGCTATGGAGGTCAGATCAATGACACTAATTCCTTCTTCTTTCCCTTAGGATGGTGTATGGGGTGGATGGTGGTGTTATAGGCTACCTAGAAGTATAGTTTTAGATATAAACAGTAAGTTTGTTGGGATTTCTAGAGGACATTGTTGGAAAAATCTTGGGGAAATTTATTTAATTTATTTTATCCTATCATCCTCAAATAGGTGGGAAAATTGAAGTGCTAAACAATAGCTTCAAAAATTTACTAAGGAACTTAGTAAGCAAGCATAGAAAATAGTGGGGTTACGTTCTTCCACAAGCTAAATTTTCATACAATGGCTCACTTAATATAAGTATAGAAAAAGTTCCCTTCCAAATAGTGTATGATATGCCCCTGAGGGGTATTTATGATCTTATAAATCTAGGAAAGCAAGAAATAAGGAGTGTTAAGAAGAGGAGTCTACTATAACAAGGAAAATGTTACATGAACAAGTCAAGGGGTAGCTATAAGACAACAATCAGAGGTAAAAATAAAGGGCACATATAAGGAATAGAGAGATCAATTATGAGATTGGAGATATTATTTTGGTACATTTAAGGAAAGAGAGGTTCCAAAAAAATTGAATATGCAAGTTGAAGTTGAAGAAGATAGGACCTTGGAAGATTTTGGTGAAATTTTCAGCTAATGCCTATGAAATTGAACTGCCATCTCATATCGAATATTCAATAATGTCAGTTATTTTATATTTGTATCCTTATGGAGAACCTGAAGTAGATGATGAGGATGATAAAGAGGGATTTAAGTGGATGAATCAATTACCTACAACAAACCAATTGTAGATGGAAAAGATTCTTGATTAGAAGATTGTCCAAAAAATCCAGGAAGAATGAGTACTATCAATACTTGGTTAAGTGGAAGGTTCTCCCAATAAGAATGATAAAACATCGAATGATCTCATGGACATGAGTCCATGAAATGTTTTTGTTCTGTGGCAGTTTGAAGCAAGAGAACCCTAGAATATAATTTAATTATCTTGCATGGAAAATTTATTTTATTTTTGTAATCCTCATGAGTTGTAATGTTAGTTTGAAGAATATTTTTTGTTAGGAGGTTTGTTGAGATCTCCTCATGGTAAATATGTAAAAAAGAAAAATAAAACACGATGTTACCTTCTATAATAGTACTAGATGTAAGGAATATTTGAGGTCTTTTAGTTGTATCCTCGTTCTCATGTCTTAAGATATTTTTCTTCAGGCTCGAGTAAGGGTGGGGGTCATCTATTTTGTTTTGAGATAAAACACTAATAAAATAGTTTTTTGGTTTCTTCTGTAATCTTTATGTGGAGAGGCTAGATTGGGTTTTCTTTCTCTGTCCCAGCATACCAATTTCATGCCCCTTCATTGTCTTGTGAAAGCTTAATATTGCATGTGTGTGCATTTTAGGAGTTTTACAGGGTCAAATTTGACGAAACAATGACTTTAGGCCATCACACATAATTTATCTTAGACTAGTTAGGATAGAGGAGAAGATGAGGGTAATTAGATGCAGATGTTGTGATGGTAGTGTAACTCCTCATACATAGAGTCTTTGTATCCAAGACACAAAAATGTAACCATAAGAGATCAATAGGATCCCATATTTAGAAAGGGTGATGAATTGAAGTAGTGTGGTTTTGCTACAATGATCTAGAGAAATTTGGAGAGGTTTCACTAAGAAATGACTTCAAATTCAAGCCTCCCTCATTAAACTTTTGTTGACTAGGGGGAGTTGAGGTAATGTTGGGCCATTGATTCATTGCCCATGACTCAGCCATTAGGAGGTCTGTTAACCTTGGTAGCAGGGCACATATTTTGGTATTATTGTCACCAGTGTGGGAATCGTGGCCACGAACGTTGGCATAAATAAAAATAGAGAGGGAAATTGATTATAATTCAGAAGGGATAAGGCATGAAGAAGAGGTTGTGAGTCCCCACATACATCACATTTTATCCTTAAATTTCAATGCAATAATATTTTTAATATTATCCTTATTTTGCAAAATGATCACTTCCTTTATTGTCAATTGGGTTTAGCTTGGGTGGTTGGATATAATGGTTGTTTCCCTTCCCTCCTAGGTTCAAATATCATAAAATGACATATTAAGCTATTGAAAAGACTAATATATGTGGTTCCTTTAAATGAGTATATAGCATGGCATTGGCATGGTAACATAAACATCACTCTTTCCTTTGGTTTGAGAAGGAGGTTGATTCATTTCCCTAGGAAATCTCTTCCTCCATTCCCCAATGGTTTATCTAAGAGTGGGCATCCTTAAATAATCCCCATTTGAGTAGAGAATAGTTTTTTATCAAGTTTAAATCAATTTTAGGAACCCTTTTATCTTCCATGTTATTTAACTTTATTTTATACATTATATACTTGGTCATAGCTACATTTTCAATGGGGAAAATGATTTCTTATACAAGGAGGGTAAGGTAATGTGTATTTCTTTTAATTTTGAGATAATAGGTTATAAAATTATTTTGGAACTACTTGATATTTCTCCATGAGTCTCTAGAGATATTACATCCTTGAGTATCCATACAAAATAAAAATAGTAAAGAGTCTCAAAGAGGAGTTTTTCTTGATCCCAAATCTAGACATTTTTTTATTTACAATAGTTTTCAAGCCCATAATAGGATTTCCACCCTCCATTTATCCTTATCTCAATGTTATAATTCTAGTTGACCTTTTTATGAATATTAATTCCAAGATATTTGTATGAAGGGACTTCCTCCAATTTTTTGTTTTCATATAAATAAGTATCATAGGTGATCTTATTGGATTTAATAATTGTGACTTTCATTTTATGAGTCTTAACAATCATTATTGTATTTGAGAAGAAATACTTGAGGATTATTAGTTGATTATAGATATCATAGGGGATGTTCATAATGAGAACAATATAATTATCATAATAAAGAATAATGATTACCATACAAGTAAGAGTAGGGAAAATACAACTTGCTTCTTCCAAACAATATTCTAACTTATGAATGTATATGGAAAAAAATGTAGGAAAAAAGGGATGGCTCTACTTAACTTTGATATTGAATTTTATTTTTTTGACCAACCTCCAATGTTCCTAAACATGGAAATAAAATTCTCATACAATATTTCCACAATATCCCCCAACTGAATAGTTACTTTAATCTCTTCCATCCTATTCCAAAGGATAGATCTATGTAAAATGTCAAAAATATTTTATAAAGTCAACAAAACAACATAGAAGTCAAGTTTTATTGTTGTGACACTCCTCTGTAAAGACCCTAAGTGTAATATGGCGCTCCAGAATTGAATGATACTTCATAAAATTGGCTTGGCCTTTAGCTCTTTTTTCATGGCTTTCCAACCATAATCTAGTCTTCCTTTCCAAAACAATTACACACAACTTGGCTAAAATGTGGCTAATCATAATGCTCCAATAATTGGAGGGAATGCTTTATTTCTTTTGAAATTGGGTACAATAAGGCTTTGAGTACATGGTTTAGGGAAGTCCATATTATCCACTAAATTAAAGAGCTTGTGTATGTGAGGGATGATGATAAGATCTCCACTTATAAAAAATTTAGCTTGATAGTCCTTAGTTTTCCTATTTGTGAGCCACTTAACCCAAATTTATGTCCTCCATACACAAACTTCATCCTCTATAGGAACGTTTTGATTGGTTTCCATGGTGTTAGGTGATTCATAAATACTTTTAAGGTAAGAATTATTGTCGTTTGAGGGAATCATATGATCTAGGTGGATATTGGTGGCCACCAACCTATTCTACTTGGATCCCCACCATTGTTTCTTTCCAGTTACCATAATTATAGCACAATGTAATATTTTTGAAGGTTTTTCAGGACCTAAACTTCCAGAGCCATTTTGATGGACTAAAAGGCGTTTTTAGGGAAAACGGAGAGACCAGAAAAGTCCCAAATTAGTTTACTAGTTTGATTTTGACCTCCTCTTCAACATACTCGAAATGAGGTATTATGATAGCCAAATGGAGATCACATGCCAAAGTTATGACCCCAGGAAGATGTAACAATTTACCCAAATGAGGCCCATAGTTTTGGCACTTCATCTCCTAGGGTTAGATTTTTGGATGTTTAGAGCTTTCCATTGATTCTCAATAATAACTAGGCCTTTGAGCCTCATTGTAAGACAATTCAAAGACATGTAACTTCCATAACTCTTCCCAGAGTTAAGTTACCATCGCCCGAGCTAGTTTATTTCCATTTATGTATGTAAGCATATTTCAATTCTTTGATATTAATGAAATGAATTTTTATTTCTACTGCATCTCTATGTTTATGGGTATATTTGTATTTTGTTGCATTCCTGCATAATTCTGGATCAATGGTATTAGATAAGTGTGATCTTTCTCTATTTTTCTTTACATGTCCCCATTGAGGTCAGGGATCGAATTGGTTGAACCTTTACAAGACCAGCCTTGCAAACCTTGGCTGCCTCCCATGGTAGAAGAAAAGAAAGACAACGAGGCAAGAGATCCTTTCAAAATATTGTTCAAGGAATCCCTTGAGTGAAAAATGAAACCGATGATGGATAAGTTTACCCAAATCCTTGGAAACTCACCCACAAGTGACACATCTTCATCCAACAACCACTCTAGAGGTGACACTCCTTTTAAGGTACAAGTTAACTTTGACATTTCCATATTTGAAGGACAGATAGATGTAGACAACATAGGTAGATGGTAAATCTGTTGGAAGGATATTTTTTAGTTCATGAATTTTCCAATTAGGAAAATATTACTGTTGCACTCCTCAAAGATGCCCCACATGTCATGGACTAGTGGGAAACCTACCGTGATCAAAAGGATGAGAGGGAATCCTCACTATTTTCAGCCACACCCACTTGAAATTCTTTTTGAGATGCCATCAAGGAACAATATTACCTTATCGGGAGTTATGAAGATTAATACATAAAGTGGACCATGCTATAGTAGGGAAGGGACCAAGATGTGGGGGAGTTCACAAATTTTTTCCATACCCTTCACATGAATTTGGATATCAAGGATTCTTAACGGAATTTGGTACTCAAGTACCGTGACTGGTACACAAGTACATCTAGGATGAGATGGAGTTTCTTTAAATATCCTCACTTAGCACTACCTATCGATATGCTATAAATATTGAGAAACAATTTAAACAGAAGAAGCGAACTTTGGATATGTGAATTCAAGGCATGGGAAAGGTTCCCCCAAACTGTAGAACAAAAGGAAAATCCAAGGCAGGGAAACCTAGGACAACCCGCCAAATATGCAAGAGAAGAACAACACCATGAAAACAAATAAGGACACAGGGAAATATTCTGAGTTCCATAACAGCCCCACTCACAACACAAGTGAGTGTCGAGCCACACAGTCACTGGTGGTCAAGCTAAAGGCTTATGAATCAGATGCATGTTCTGACTCTAAGTCAAAATTGAAAAGGGGAATGACAAAGGGAATCAGATTATCGATATGGAGCCTAGTGCCATTATTTCCACCACCAAGATATAGAAGGATGAGCCTAAAGATACAAAGGAGGGGGGGTGTCTCTTCCACTCATAGATGTGGGTGAATGGTTCTCCATTGCAGTTCATTTTCGAAAATGAGAGCCAAAAAAACCTCATTTTAGCTGAGGTCATGAAGTGGTTGGGCCTACTTACCACACCACATCTGGAGCTGTACACCATCGGGTGGCTTCATCAAGGGCGAAATCTCCGCATCAACCAACAATGTTGCCTTCCATACAACATCAAGCCCTTCACAGATGAGGTATTGTGTGATGTTTTGTTAGGCCAACCATACTTGTGGAAGAGGCATGTTGTGTATGAGTCTAGGCCTCACACTATTTTTATATTACTTTGGGAGATAAGTTGTATAGGATACTAGAGGTAGCACCGCTTACCATCATTTCTTTGATCACTATGAAGAAATGTAGTAAGATCATTTCACAAATCAAGAAATTTGTTTTCTTTATGATTTTCCCTTAGGACAAGAAGAAGATTGTGGTCATGAACATTAGACAAGGGCTCCTCTGCATGACAATAGCAGATGGAAAAGGTTGTAGAGGAGTATTGGGACATCTTCACCTCACCCAAAAGGGTACCTCTACGTTGTTAGGTCAAGAATTCCATCAATATGAGCTTGGGAACATCACTACCAAATTGACCAATCTATTGATGCTACGTTCTCGAGAATGATGAAATCAAGAGGCAGCTTCAGTACCTATTACAAAAAGGGAAGATCAAGCCAAGTCCACCACCCTATGGAAGCATGATCATGTTGGTACAAAATAAGCATGGGAGCTAGAGACTCTATATTGACTATCGAGCACTAAACAAGATCGCTATCCAAAATAGGTATCCAATCCCATGAATTGATGACTGCATGGACCAGCTAAAGGGGGCCAAATATTTTAGCAAGAGTTGAAGTCTGTTATCACCAGGTACCAATCGAACCTTCTAATGTGTGGAAGACTACCTTCAAATCCAAGTAGGGCCTTTTCAAATGGTTATTCATGCCTTTCAGGTTGATGAATTCCCCTGAAACATTCATGAGGTTCATGGAGGAAAACTTGCAACCCTTCACCAACTTCATTCGTGGTGGTGTATTTGGATGACATTCTAATCTTCATCCAAAGTTGGGAAGAACACCACCATATTCGACAAGTCCTCCAAACCCTGCAGCAAGTCAAGTTGTGTGCCAATTTGGAGAAATTCACTTTTGGTATGACCTAGGTTCACTATCTGGGGTACATCATTGATGAGCTAGGTGTGCATGTGGACCCAACCAAGATACAATTCATTCAGGATTGGCCAGCCCCAACCACTCTAACAGAGCTCCGCAACTTTCTGGGTCTTGCCAACTTCTACCGCAGGTTGTTGGTGTTCTCTCATATACCCTGGCCTTTAAATCAAGTCACGAAGGGAGGAGAAAAATAAAAGTTCTTTTGGTCTGAATCCCAACAAAATGTGGTTTCTAAGTTGAATCATCACCTGTTCTCTACATAAGTTCTCACATTACCAGACCTGCAACAACCATTTGAGATTGAGACATATGCCTCCGACTATGCTATTGGTGCAGTTCTTACTCAACAAGGGCATCTAGTGGCATATGACAGCGAGACAGTTTCAGACATAGTCTAAAAGTATCCAACCTATGATAAAGATATGTATTCCATTTTGCAAGCCTAGCAAAAATGGAACATTAAATTATGGGGAAGAAAATGGTCATCCACATAGACCACCAACCTCTGTAGTTCATACAAACACAAGGTAAGTTGTAGAACGATAATTATCATAAATGGTCCACATACCTACAACAATTCCATTTGAACATTAAGTACAAGAAGGGAAACACCAACAATATTGTAGACTAGCTTAGCTAACCACCGGCCATGGCACTGAACACTATGCTCGACTCTTATGGGTATGAGAATGTAGGGTGGCTACATATTTACAAGGGAGATCCAAAATTCAGAAACGGATACCAGATGCTCCTGAAAGGTAAGAAATTTCCAAATTTACACCTCCAGGATGCACTGTTATGCCACTTGGGACACCTATGTTTTCCCTCAAGCGAGCATGCCAAGATAATTTTGGAGGTGCACTGCAGTCATGTCACTAGACATTTTAGGGTAGGTAAAACAGTAGCAATGCTGCAAATGTATTTATTGGCTGAACCTTCGACAGGATGTTGGGAAGTACATTAGGTCCTCCATTTCCTATGCCATTTCCAAACAAATCATCAAGAAGAAAGACATATATACTCATATTCCTACTCTTAGTCGACCTTGAGAATCCATCTCCATGGATTACATGTTTGTCCTTCCTTCTTCTAAGCATGGAAACAGCTGCATTTTCATGGTCATTGACAAATTCTCTAAGATGGCCATTCCTTCGGCCTGCAAGAAGAGTATCACCACAAAAGCCACATCTAAGCTCTTCTTTGAATGAGTGAGGGTACATTTTGGGATACCATAGTCCATTATCTTAGATTGGGACAATATGTTCCTATGTACATTTTGGTCAAGTCTCTAGTCAATGTTGCATACCAAGCTCACTATGTCCACAACTTTCCACCCCCAAAATAATGGCCAAACAAAGGTCGTCAATAGGATGATCATACAAATTATGCATATGTACAACTCAAAGCATCCATACACATGGGATGAAAGCCTCCCCTATGTCTAGCATAGATATAATAGATCTCTCCATAGCTCAACTAGTCACAACCCCTTTCAAGTGGGGTTGGGATTCTAGTCACTATGTCTCATTGATGTGGCCATACCATTTGCAGTTACTCATGCAAATTTGGCTCATGTCCAATCTAAAGTTGACAGGGCTAACAACTTCATTGAGCACATTGAGCACATCCACCAGCAGGTCCATGTCATATTGGACAAAGCCAATGCTAAGTAGAAGCAACGTCATGGTCAACATTAGGTGCCACACAAGTTTTAGGTGGGCCACAAATTTTGGTTACATTCACAAAAGGAGTGCCTCTCTGGGCCCCACCAAAAGCTTCGCCCACTCTGATACAAGCCTTTACACCACCACTAAGGTTGTAGGGGATAATGCTTTTGAGCTCATAATTCAACCATTCCTTGGCCTGCACCTAGTGTTCGATGTGGACCACCTTCTATCATAGGCTTTCCACCATTACTCGACACATTAGATATTGCAGAGCAACTAGACTCCATGGCATAGGTCACAACTTATTGGATAATGGAAACGTAGATCAAGAACATTCACTAGTAGAATATCCAACTGTATCGGGTTGTTAAAGCTGGCCAACTTCTACGCCATGGCAAATGGCTCACCAGGGACCAAGTTCAGCAGAAGTTTCCCCATCTCATGGAGGCACTCAATGTAATGCATACGATTTCTTCCTAGGGGGGAGGAATGATTTAGATGGATATTGGTGGCCACCTTCCTATTCCACTTGGACCCCCACCATTATTTCTTTTTAGTTTCCTTAATTTTAGCACAACTTACTATTTTTTTCATTTTTTTGGGTACCAAACTTCCAGAGTCATTTTGAGGGACTAAAAGACATTTTTTAGGGAAAATGGAGAGACTAGAAAAGTCCCAAAATTGGTTTATTTATTTTTTTGGCCTCTTGGTCTAGATCTTCGAAACGAGGTATTGTGATAGTCAAACAGAGATCGTATGCCAAAGTTACGACCTTGGGATGTTGATGTACCAATTTACCCAAATGGGGCCCACAATTTTGGCGCTTCATCTCCTAGGGTTATGTTTTTCGATTTTTAGGGTTTTCCATTGTTTCGCAATAATAAATAGGCCTTTGAGCCTCATTGTAACACAGTCAGATGCATGTAGCCACCACATCTCTTCTCAGAGATAAGCTACCATTGCCCAAGCTAGTTTATTTCCATATCTGTATGTAAGCATATTTCAGTTCTTTGATATTAATGAAATTAATTTTTATTTCTGCTGCCTCTCTGTTTTTATGGGTATATTTGTATTTTGTTACATTCTCGCATAAGTATAGATCATCATATTAGTTTATTTATTTTTGGAAGTAAACATTTTCCTCCAGAAGTTCTTAGGATCTCACATATATAGATGTATGAGATGCCCTTGATTTATATTAACATAGTACTTTTTTCCCCTTTTAATTAGTTCTTTGTAGGTATTTATCATATAAAGTTTTAGGGAATCATTAGAAGCATATCTATTCACTTTCCTAGATATTTTACATTTGTTATCAAACCAAGGATTGGTTATTTTAATAATGTTTTTATATAACACCTTGAGAGAGACCTTTTTAATGGAGGTAGAATGGATGGTTGTAAAATTATGAGAGAATTCAAGGATTGGTTATTTTAATAATTTGTATTTATTTTGTAATAATAAGGTGTCTTTTATTATTAGGGTTAGCTTCAATGGGACTTCTATGCATGTCAGAATTTAGAGTTAGGGTTAAAGGTCTATGATCAGGGTTGGGATCATGGTCATTTAAAATGTCAAAATTTACTATTTGGTTGGATACTAGGATATCAATGATTGCATAGTCCATGATGCTACTTTCCTAACCTAATAAAATTAATCTAGAAGGATTTTAGCCATTTCATCACACTATTTAAAATTATTAAGTTTTGTAAGCTACAAAGATTGACTAGATTAATATCAAAACAATTCGTTGTGAGATCTTCAGAGTTTCACTTGTATATATTAGTTAAAATGCGGCCCTCAGTGAGTCATAAAGAATTAGGGTTGGAATAATTACTTAACATAAGAGCTTGATTGATTTCAATTTAAGCACTACAATCTCCTAACATGAGGATATTACCTTTAATTCTCAAACTATAAATATCTTGTTCTAGGATGTTTTTCTACACAATTTTTGTGGAGATATTCACATATAGGAGTAGAACACTTTATTACAACAAGCCTATCCAGGACTTGTCTAAAAGGTAAGGGTTACAATCAAGCAATTCGACACACATGCATGCAAATGAGGAAATCGGAAAGGGAAGGAAAGAGGAACACCTTCTATCGAGAGATGATGTTTTTTGCAACTATCTTGAAAGAAATCTAGATATATTTGCTCCTCACTTTCTTGTATTAATATATGCACCCAAAAAACAAATTTACTAAATCCAACACACTGCAACACCCATTAGCGTTAAGGAATAATTGAAAGAAAATACATTAGTATGAAATCAATAAAGAGAGCACAATATACTGGGGAAATAATCAATTGATAATATTATACCATAACTAAGAGGCACATGGTCACTCCTCCACAGTCCATGTCCCTAATCTCCCTCTCACCACAACTCACTCTTGACAGGAAAAATGTTAATGGGTTATTACAAGGATTCCCTTAAGTCTAAGCTTCAAAAACACATATGTATGTAATTTTTTTCTCATTCTTTGATCTATTGATGAAAATGATTTTATAGATATTTTTGAGGAGTCGTCATATTAAACATAGACACTTTGTTGTCTGTCAAATCCTTTTATCCTTATCCACTAAGAGTGATAGAATTTGATCCTATTTTTGCCTATCCATTCACACTGTCACTCTAATTCTCTTTTGTAATGCAACTGGTTCATTGTCAACCTTATCATTTTCCCTACCAAACCATTAGGAGCATTATTGAGCCTAGTATTTATATCTACTAGTGTCAAGGGAGCACTAAAGGAATCAATTATAAATTATTTTGAACTTCCATATGCCAACTTATACAGCTTGATTTACAAGATATTTTCCTTATCTAGTGAACCCAAGGCAGTAACTCTTTGGGGTATAATATATGCCCTCTAATGTATTATTTTATAAGATAACTTGATGGTAAAAATACATTACAATAAGACTAGTGAGCTAGGCTAAGGGAGGGGACCATGGACATAGGATTTATAGAGGTTGCGAAAATCATAGTCAGATACATAGAAAGCTCATCCTTGATATAGGGATACCCATAATTGGTACTGAGGGAATGGATCATGGTCACCCATAGAACATACTACAGACTCATGTCATGAAGGACTAATCATGATACAATGTAGATCTCTAGCATAGTAGTGATTAGTAGGGTTGCATAAACTAAAAGGGGTTCCCATAAGATGGTCCTCAAACTATATATTATATTCTTCACTGTAACCTAGGGGAGAAAATGTGCATGGGTAAGGTAGCTGCATGCCTTGAGTTCTTTGACTCATCCTGATGGTATGACTACTACATGCAAATAAATGCGTTGATGTTGAGCATGTAGGGAGACTATCTAACTACCAAGCATTGAGGGATCTTCTTACTAGACACGAGGGAGACCAACAATGATGAGAATGGTTCCCAAGGTACCTAACACAGTATACAAAGTGTGAATGAATAAGCTAATTTCAAGCACTCCTAGAATCGATCAACATGGACCAATGACGAAAATCCACTATTAACCGCGAGGAAACCTGCCACTAAGGACTACAAGATCCAATGTACTAGACTATTTCTAGATCTACATCCTAGCTATGGTGTTGGTTTTGATTAGAAGAGATCCATTAAATGATGACCTTGATGTATATCCCATCATTCAACATGAAATTGACACCAAGATTAGGTCATTGGTGATAGAAGCTGAAGAACTAATGCACAACTAACATAGGGATGGTTAACATAAAATGTATGATTGATACTTGAAAATGGCTAGCTCTAGCTAGGAATTCTCTTGAACATATAATGACATGATGCAAATATGAAATTGGTATCATAGACATTAGAATACCAAAAAATATATTGGGAACATAGTAGGCATCACCATAGACCAGAGACTCGAAGGGTAACCAAACAGGTGAGATATTGACTAAATAACAGAGTGACTTGACTCAAGATGATGGTGTGGCTCTAAAGACAAACAAACACCAACTATAGGAGAATGAATCAAATAAATTGCATGTTCAGGGTAAATGAATGACTATCATGATACAACATAGAACAAAATACACTTCCCCCATTTTGTTTTTGTATTGTGGATCTCCTCCATAGTTTAGTGAGCACAAAAGAGAATACAAGTGAGCTCAATAGTGTCTTTTCATTCATTTTTTAATGATCCTGAAAAAGTGCTAAAATAATACTTCGAATGGTGTCTTTTTTATGAACTTTATAGGGAGTTTGAAAAAGAGATATAAGTACACTTGTGTCTTTCACATGGTTTAATGATCTTAAGAATAAAAAGGAGATTCCCCATTGGATTTTTTCTTAACTAATGGGTAGGAAAGAATGGAAATAACTTAGCATTTTTAGGTAGTTTAATGAAAATGAAAAGGTAGAAAAATAATATCTGGATTTTCATTATTTAACAAGCATGAAAGGAAGACCAAAAGGAATCTTGTTTAGAGAGTTCAATGTTATAAAAATATGAATCTTATTATGAGGCTAATGAAATTGAGCTAAGTAAAGCAAGAAGCAGTGACAAAGTGTCTAGAAATGGAAATTCACTCATCACAATTGTCTCTTTAAAAGGATGAGATAGGTTACAATATGGAGGCAAGGCTAATGCATAGGTAAGAGGTCAAGCATGGCTACAAGGTAGGAAACTGGGATGAAGACAAACATTTTTATGACAACATCAAGCAAGAGATTAAATATTGTGAGCATACGAGACCAAAAAGCAATAATGAAAAGGGTGGGGATGTCACATAAGGTAATAATGGCAAAAGCTAATAGACAAAGAGAGGCATGCGGATTAATTTCAATGTCATGGTTGGTACTAAAGAATATCCTTGGACCTGAAAATGAACACAATAGGGGCACTAAAAAATCTATCAGGGGCTATTATAGGGTGCCCGTGAAGGATAGGCTCTACTACACAAGTTTCGACATGAAAAACAACATGGTTAATTCCATAACTTGATGGGGGTGGGCCATAAGTTACAGTTGAATAGGGTAGAAAAGGTCAATAACATAGTGAGAATATTCATGAATCCTATTCTTATATGCCAATTTCAATATTATATCTCAAGGGGGTATTGAAAGTGACAATAACTCCATGTTCCTAGTCAAAATATAGTCAAATTTTCCTCAAGGAATCATTAGTAGCATGATAAATATATCTAAAAAAGATGCCCAAGAGTAAAATATCCAATAGCAAAAGGACTAGTCAATGTGAAATAAGACATTTTTTGCTTACTTCCCCAATAGGAAAAGGGAAAATTTTGACATTAGTTTTCATTTGTAACCCATAAGGAGGAAAAATTTAGAGAAAATCCTCTTGAGAGAAGAAAGTCTTTTTCCGACCCCAAGAGCGCTAGGCCATGAAATTTGATTCTATCACCACCAGATGAGTGCTCTTACCCTCTTTCTTTTTCTGTATCTTTCATGTATTGTTTCCTTCAAATTTCTATGTTGGGAATCCCCTACTCAAATAAGGTGTGCTCCAACACTCTAGTTATGAGAAAATAGTGAATTTATAGGAAGACAAGGCTCCACTAAATCTTAGATAGGGAATTGTTAGGCTCAACAATTTTCCTTCTACACTAAGGCTAAGTGTTGAAGCATATATGTTTCTGATCTAGGAAAAGGGGAAGCTTGTTTTAGGTCTAATTTTGTGTTCATATATTGATTTTAATGTATTCTATAATGGGTTTGTAGGTATTTCAAGATCCTAGAGTGAAGGGAATGAGAACATAGTATTAATGATGAAATTATAGTAGCAAACCTAGGTACTATAACAACCTTACACAATTGTGGTCTTTTGAAGTTATTTAAAACCCAACATATAAGACGGAAGTTTGGACTCTTAGAGAGGATCCTATTGAGTAGAAATTTGAGATAGAGGGACAAATCATATATATAGATGTGGAGGATATCTACTTCCTCATGGGCTTGTCGAGGTGAGGTGCTTCAGTCAGGGTATTCAGAGGTAGACTTGTGGGGGAGAGATCCATAGATGAGTCAATGGAATATTACGATACTCCCAATAAATAAAATAAAGTGGGAAGATCCCTATTAGATATTTGATGGATCTCATGCTCTATACTATCTTGCTTATGTTGAATTGAGTGGTAGGTAGAATGACTTTGCATTTGTCGTCCAAGGGTCAAGTGGACATTACATTGAGGTGCATGGCCCTAACAATTTTCAACTAGTTTGAGGGCCTATTAGTGAATTTAAAGGCACAAATAATGAAGGGAAAAATAGGTAAAAAAAGTATATTTAGGTATGGAAACAACATTGTATCATTCTTCTTTAAGAAAGTAAAGATACTGCAGTCGCATATTTTGACACCATGACTAAGGAGTTCAACACCCAACATAGACTGGTGTACCACTTTAATGTTGAGAGTAGGGTGAAATGCAATGACTTCAGTATGCAATGATGAACACTTTAAGTTATTATATTAGCAACACATATGGGTTAATGAATATGCATATGCAGGAGAAAATTTTCATAGAGACCATGATCTGATGTTGCCTCCAGACGAGTAGTTGGGATACCTAGGTAAGTGAAGTGTTTTTTGAAATTTTTATGTTTTATGATATTTTTGGTGGTACAAAGAAATAATTGTGAACATTTTTTATGACACAAATTCTAGACCATGGAGACTGAAAGGTGAGTCTCCATATAAACATTGGGGAGTAGATAGAGTGGTGGAGCCATTAGTGACTCGAGAGGATTCAAATAATGAGGAGGATATTGATCACATTGAGCTAGGATAGGTGTTGAAAAATTTGTAGAGGATTATGATCAGTGTAATACTCACCCGAATCAAGGATGTGCCACAACACATGCAACACTATATTATAGTTATGTCTAATAGGATGGATCAACTTCTTTGTTGGGTGTCTAGGATGGTTGTGTGTTAACAAGCACATAGAGCCTTTGATGATGATTATATGCAGGATATTGATGTATGATCTTTTTGGGGAAGTGTTTTGGACATTATTCTATGTATTATGAGCTTACGAGCTTAAGCCCATGAGCACAATTTTAGCACTAGACCATTTTGTGCTTTTTGGATGATGTATGTAAACTAAATTTTACGTATATAAAATTGTGTTTTAGTATTTACTTATGGTTTTGATAATGATGATTCATTGTATTGCATGTGTTTTATGTACATGCATGCTCAATTATCTTGATATTATATATGTGATAGATGTCATTCCAATAATAGTTAGCCAACAAGTCAACCAATGCATTAGAACTCCTAAGGACATGCTGATAAATGATGTAATCAAATTAACATTCAGGTAGACACACCCTATGATAATGATCAATAACACAAAATGGAAAACATGATAGACACGATTTATCTCTGATACCTTGAGTTGGGAGTCTAGATTAACCACCAAATAGAATATTCCTACAATTATTGCGTCAATTAATAAGAGTTCAATGGAAACATTTTATTTTACTACATTATTAGTGGAAAGGCCTAGAAATATTCTCCCGTGAACTCAAAATATTTTTAGTGGGAAAAAAGAGTACCCATGCTACAAAAGTAATTTTTTAGGAACTATGACTAGCATCGTCATTATATCATACATAGATCGAAGGGGATACAAATGTTTGCAAACCAAGTACCAAGCATGATAAATAACAGATCGAAATGTGACACACATGCAAAAAATGTAATAACAGTCACTAATTTCTTATGTATAGGGGACCATACCCAAACATCTAGGCATAATGTTTCCTTAGAAAGATCCCATTACAACCCTCCATGAGAGTGTTCCCATCATAATCATTAGATTGGTGATGTGCACAAGGAAGATATCAATAGTCAATAAGGCAAGTACCCTATTTCGTATTGACAGGAACAATGTTAGATACCAATTTTGGAGATTCCTAATTTAGATCCCTATAGTTGGCAAAAATATGTGTTAATTTTTAATAGGGTTATATTGTTCTTTGATTTGATAATTGCATTTATCCATTAAATTATTAAGTTCACCCCGTAGTATCATAACATTATTCATATTTACATCATTATTCATTAGCATGTGCAACTATGTAGAAAGAAAAATAACATCATCATCAATGTAGTGGAATATAAAGGAACAAGAGAAGAAAAGAATGCAGATATAGAGACACCGGGATTGGTCGGAGACCAGGGAAGAACCTAATATGGGGAAAACCCTTGCAAATCTTCTTCTAATAGGTTGTCATCAAATGATTCAGCGAAAGAGAGTACAATGATCCATATCTTCACAACAACTAGAATATCCATGAAATGCATCTAAACATCAAAACTTTGATTCAGATAACTGTAATGTACTATCACTACCTATAGCATACTGCCGAATAGTTCTATCACTGACCAAAATATTTGGAATACTGAAATCTCATCTTGGAGTCTGAGACACGGGGATGAGGAGTTGTGCAAGCAACCATGACAGACCTGGATGTTCTCTGTGAACTGCATGATAACAACCACAAAATCTTAGTCACTCCCATACCATTTTGTGTGGGTGATCGGGGACCAAACTAACCCAAAATCCCAGTTGCTCTCATGAAGACTCTGTGCCAGCATCTAAGGTTCCTGGGACATTGTCATGACCATTGTTTACCAGTGTCCAGGTACTAAATTTCTTATTTTTATGATAGCATCCAGGAATTATAAAACCCTAACTTAGTGCAAGCTTCATCCTATAGCTTCGGACCCTTGTACAAGATTCCTCCATCAAACTTGTGTGAGCCAAGGCAAGAAAAAAATAGAAGAGGAGAAAAGAAATTTATCGATGTGTCCAAATGAGCTTGAGGTCTCTTCTATTTATAGGCTTCCATGATGGTCCGCTTGGCCTATCCATTGATACATGTGCATAGGGCCGACCTGTTCTATAATATATGTATGAATAAAATAATTCATAACTCAACTTATGCTTGTCCAAATGAGGTGATATTTAGGTTGATTTTGGTCCGCTCGAAAAGAGGAATTCAATGAAATCATCATCTCCATAAAATGAGTAGTCCAAAGTGGAATTTGATTGCAGTTTCATATTTTTAACACTCCCTCTCAACTAGGGAGAATTCCACCTGCCAATATCAGACCCTTGATCAACATGACATACATACCATCTCAAGTATCTCATCATCTCAGATCATCAATGTACATCTCTTTTGTATTCCTACTTATCTCTTGATTATTCTTGCTAATATGATGAATATTTGTGAATCTAGAAGAAGAAGAATTTTCCATTGGAGGGGAGCTTAAGCTACCACCCTCTATTCATTGGCCTACAACCCGAAATATCTATCAGCGGGCTACTACCCAGAATATCTATCAGCCGGCTACTACCCAAAATATTAGTCGACGGGCTCGAGCTACTACCCAGAAATATGTCAATGGGCTACTACCCAGAAATTTGTCATCAGGCTACTACCTATAAATGTCATCGAGCTACTACCCGTAAATATCAACAGGACTTAGATCTACGACCCACGTCAACATCAGAGATCATATCGTTAGAGAGCACATATCAACCTAGAACCATATCTGGGAGCTACTACTCAGTCCAGAATCTCATGGGGGAGCTACAAATACGACCCCATATCGAGCAATAGGTAATATAGGGGAGCTACTACTCAACCCATCATATTGCCTACTAATATTCCCATTAATGACCCTGAATAGTCAAGTGGTAGAACACCTGAATCATAATCCTATCTTAGGTGAGATACCCGACTTACCAAAGGTAAGGATCTCATGTCCCCAAGCCTCCTCAACAGTTGGCTAGGCAGAGAGGGATAACCCCAATAAGCCCAACTTGTGGGTATGATACCAACTAGGGTATACTCAGCAATGAAAAAGATAAGGTGAGCTACTGCTCCAACCCTATGGGTAGTAGATAGGGGTAAAGCCCTATTGTCCATAGTTCTGTCAACAACATGAGCCGTCTATCTCAATTCCTCACCCTAGGAGCTCAAACAGGGGGGAAGAGTATGGCTCAATGTCCTAAATGAGTGCTTTTCTCATCATACTCCTATCACCATACTTGTATCAAGAAATCATTATCTATCAGTAGCAGTTGTCTCCTGTTTATACAGGACATGAAATAAAATCATGTTAGAGAATAAATAATCATATAAATCACAAAAGGATACCATAATCATCCTCCCTTTCAAGGAGGTGCCAACCACAAGCCTAAGCTTGTCTAACACAACTTTTCTATCTCAATATATGAGAGTACCATTGTCCACACTATATTATAATATATATATATATATATATATATATATATATATATATATATAATATATATATATATATATATAATATATATATATATATATATATATATATATATAATATATATATCTATATATATATATATATATATATATTATATATAGATGGGATTTTAAACAATCAGATCACACTCTTTATTATCACAATGTATCCATGTCATATCCAGATCATGCTCATACAACTCTCTAAGGAGCTTCTTCATCCTACTCATAGCTAGTCATGATAACAATATCATACTCAACCTCGGTTATGTCACGAGCTTCTCATCATGGCATATATCATACTAAGGTAGCATCCATATGTTCTTATCTCATCAATAACCAACATTAGCATGTCCATACAATCATATATCATAGGAAGAATAGATCATATCATGCAAAGATATCGAAGGATTCTTGGCAACAATATGTATGAAGCGAATCAATCATGAATTTATTCAGGTTCCATGCACATCATATAATACAGATGGGTGTTCTAAATGGAACATCAATGATTCAATCAATTTTTGGATGCCATGTCAAGTTCAACAACACCTTTAACTTCAAATTGGAGTGTCCGAGGATTTGCATTTCCAATTTTCAATGCTTCTTCAAGGGATTCACAATATATATTTTCTCTTCCCAACTTCAGAAATTGATTCATCATGCCATGATACATTATTATGAGCTTCTGAAGCCATCTCCCTCTTATGTCATCAACGTCTCTTTACCTAAAAATAGTAGATCATCAGTATATAAAAACCGAAATCAAAATCAAAATCAAAGTCATACTTTGGAACACTTACGAGGTAAAGGCTTGAATCAATGCAGACATATCTGGATCGAGGGAGCTTGCTTCATGTAATGTTCATTGCAATCATAACACTTTACCAAACCATTAGCCTTTCATAAATCCTTATTGAGCAATCAAATCAACTCATCAAATTTTAGAATCCATATCAATCAAAAGCCATCAATATCTCAAAGTCAATTCTTTGAACCAAATGACAGACAGGGTTTTCAACAAGCCATGGCATCATATATTTTCATGCCAATAGGCTATCATCAACCACAAAATATTAATCAAGTCATTCTCATTGGAAGTAACTATGCTCATATATCATTGTCATCAAGTAAAATCACCAGTCATCAAGTCAAAACATTAGACATTATGTCAATATCCAAGTTTGTTATCACAGTAAAATCTATAGTCTAAGACATATCTCAATCATTGATTTAGAGATCTAGGTCATCATCAGACATCATACAACTCATATATATCAATCATCCAAAATATGTCAAACTCTCGTAGGAGAAAATTAAAACATAATGACATATCTATATGTATTTCATGGTCACCTGCAAACATTAAAACTTCCTTTATTTCAATTCTTCCAGATATTTGCTACTTATCTGTGGAACTAGCATCCTCTAGGTGCACATCTTGATTTAGAGTTTAGACATCTTTAGAAATCTTTAGATTATGGTCAATAGTAGTCAAACCTTTGGATGCTCCCTTCAATTTAGCATGGAAGTGACTTTAGCTTCTTGGATGCTACATGTGCCTTAACATGCATGCATCTAGGGACAAGTATTCCTATTTCTATGCTTGTGTCTAGAGTAGAAACCGTAATTTTTGTACATGCTTCAGATCTGAGACTTTGTTGCAAATCAATAATTTCAGATGCACAAAAATAAGATTTCAAAAATATAAAATTAAAATAGTAATAAGAGTAAGAATATTGAGAAGAGATACTCCCTCTGACTGGGAATCTACTTCATTCGTCTTCTTTCATGTCATCAACCTGTCTTTACTAGAGTCATGAAACAACATATATGTTAGATCATAGATTCAAACATATATCCATCATGGTCATATCATACTCACATCAACTACTACATTATATCATGATATCAATCTTTCATAAAAGGTTAGATTCACATGATAGAGAGAGTGGACAAGTGTGACAACATACTTCAAAGATCATGAACACAATATCACTTCTATCAAGTCAATCCATCGGGTTAGGGAATTAACTTTTTCCATATGCTATAATTAATATCAAAGACATGACCATGGTCAATAAGAGATACAGAGTATCAATCTCATAGTTATATCATCAAGGTTACCATAGGACCAAGTTAGGTCATTCAATAAAACTTTACCAAAACAACATGAGTGTCAACATACTTTCATCATACTTATCATAGGCATTATCAGTATCAATGAGGTAACCTTCTATAAGAGATCCATCATGTCTTCTGCATGTCAAGTGTCAAGAGTATCATTAGAGTCAAGGTACTAGCTTTCTTCATTGAATCAGGATCTCTAAGAACAAAAGATGTTAGCCAAACATCAAGTTATGCCACTATATCCAAGATCAGCAATAAGTAACCTCATAGAATAAAAATTATCAAAATATTCAATACCAAGTGCACCATTTCATCACAGGAAACATAAATCCAAATCTATTTCATATGCAAGGATGAGCTATTTGCCCAGGAGACATTCTCAACATACCATAAGGTTTACCTAGTTATCCAATGTTAAAGCTAAAACATAACATTGAAATAATGTAACTTTCACACCTTGTAGTGTTCAAATACCTATGCACCTTCTCATAGGCAGCTTGTAGTGCATGTCACCTTTTCATCAAGTGCCTCTTTATCTCTTTCTAGACCTAGATTTTCTTTCTTGCGTCTCAAATTATCCTCAAGAGGGATCTACTTACCACATCTTAGTAAGGAGGTTAGATACATCCATATACTCAAATTTACATGCAGGAAGTAGAAGCAATGATCATAAAAATAATCATAATAATAAAATCCATAAGTCTAAACAAGATTAAAGACATAAAGAAACATCATAAGTCATGGCGTACTTATCTTAAATGAGAGGTGACCCTCTCCCTCTTGAACCAGCCTTCAAGAGTCATCACTAACCATAGTTCACATAAGATGTTGCATTCAATCAATGTTATTAGTAACTGGCCATATAGGGCTTCATCAAATCTACCCCAAGTTCTTGAGCATCTTTACATAGATCATGCTATAGTTTCATACATCAAAATCAAATATTTTCCATAAACCAAGGTTTCTCTCAAACCCTAACCATCAAATCCTTATGCACTAACTACCTAGGGTTTCCTTCATACCCTACGATTCTTTTAGGTCTCCACCATCCTCTTCTTTCTTCCATCAAAAGTGTCTACATGGGGGTGATCATCATGGATTTGCTTCATCCAACTCTCATACCATGTAAAATTTTCATAGGGCTATATTTTTCTTTGCTTTGATAATTGAATTTCTTCATTAAGATATTAAGTTCACCCCATAGTATCATAACATTATTCATATTTACATCATTATTCATCAACATATGAAACTATGTAGAAAGAATAATAACATCATCATCAATGCAACAAAACATAAAGGAACAAGATAAGAAAAGCATGCACACATAGAGACACTAGGATTAGTCGGAGATCAGGGAAAAACCCACTATGGGGAAAACCCTTGCAGTTTTTCTTCTAATAGATTGTCATCAAATAATTCAACAAAAGGGAGTACAATTATCCATATCTTCACAAAAACTAGAATATCCATGAAATGCATCTAAACATCAAAACTCTGATTCATATAACTGTAATGTATTGTCATTTCCTATAGCCTACTGCCAAACACTTCTGTCACTGAGCGAAATATTTGGAATACTGAAATCTCATCTTGGAGTCTCAGATGCAGGGAGGAGGAGCTTTGTAATCGAATATGATATACCTGGACGCTCTTTGTGAACTGCATGAAAATGACTATGATATCTTGGTCACTCCCATACCATTTTGTGCGGGAAACTGAGGACCAAACTAACCCAAAATCTTGGTCACTCTCATGAAGACTATGTATTAGTTTCCAAGGGTCCCTAGACGATTTCATGGCCATTGTGTGCCATTGTCCAAGGACTAAATTTCTTATTTATGTGCCAACATCTAGGAATCAAAAAACCCTAACTCAGTGCGAGCTTCATCCTGTAGCTTCAGACCCTTGTTCGAGATTCCTCCATCAAACCTGTGCAAGCCAAGACAAAAATAAATAGAAGAGGATAAAAGAACTTTGTCAATGTGTCCAAATGAGCTTGATGTCTCTTCCATTTATAGGCTTCCATGAGGGTCCACTTGACTTGTTCATTACTACATGTGCATAAGGCTGGCCTATTCTAGAATATATGTATGGATAAAATAATTCATAACTCAATTTCCGCTTGTCTAAATGAGGTGATCTTTAGGTCGATTTTGTTCCTCTCAAAATAGGGAATTCCATGCAATCATAATCACCATCAAATGAGTATTAAAAAGTGGAATTTTACTGCAGTTGCATATTTTTAACAGGATGAATAATGCCTTACTTCTTGCTGATAGGAAGGAGGTGGGAAACCCATTTTGGACATACCCAATTTGGATCCTTATAGTTGACACAAGCATGGATAGTACAACGGTTCTTTGTGATAGGAATGATGTTGGAAACCCATTCTGTCAAGGGAACCAGATGGATGCTACAAGCCAGGGATTGATGCCAAGCATTTCTTCATAGGACCAAGTGAAAATTTCACATAATTATCCAAAAAGAGTGGTATAAGTAGGGAGCTCATTTGGAGTGCAATTTTCTCCAATCATAATGTTTCCATGTCCTATGGTTTCAAAAAATTATCAATGGGTATGATGGGTGAAAGGTTTGAAAATTTCCCTTTATAGAAAACATCATGTGTCAATATTATATGTCATGCCTAGTCGACATTTCTCAATGAAATGAGGTTATACAAGTTGTCATTTAGGTGTTTCTAACAAGGGAGGAATCATGGTTGTTCATTGGATTCCTCAAAAGGTTGATTAGATATCATTATAAATTCGAGGATGGCTTCATCAAATGAAATTGTAGTATCAAGGAATTCCCATGTAATAGAATGTTCAGTGCCCATGCGAGTAAGGAGTAAGTATCAAGATAAACATCATGGGAAGAACTTGGCTCAAATTTAGTGGTAACAATTTGAATAGCTTGATATGCCAACTCAATTGGGCTTAAAGGAATCTGATCAATATACAAGTTAGTGTCCACAGGAGAAGGGATTATTCAATGATCATCGGAGCCATCAAAATCATAAGTGTTAAATGTGATCATGTTAACAGTGTTGGCTAACTACAACAATTTAGAAGGAAGCAAGGGAAAGTGTATATTAATGAAAAATATTTGAATATCCCTACTCTAATGGTTTTGTAGGTGGAAAGGGAATCACCTACAAATGGTATTGATTGATTATCATGGAAATAAAAGTCAGGCTTATAGAAGGTCAACTAGTTAATGGAGACTATTTTCCCTTAATGAGGGAACATCATGATGTAGACAATTGATGATACAATAGAATTCATGGCTTAAAATAAACTTTCCCTAGGCAAGAGGTTATAGTCTAATGGTGCATCAGTAATCCGGACCTCAGCTAAGATTTTTTTACCCCAAAACTTGATAGAAAATTAGGATAGACCAATTGATGTTGCAAGGTATGCCCATCAAAGGCCTTTAATCTAGACTTAGGCAGAGATAAATTTAGTGAACCTAGAGCTTTTCAATATTTTGATGACATGATACAAGTAGATCCCCCCTCGTCCAAGAGTATCTAATGAACACATTCTCCAAATATTTGTACCATTATATATAAGGCCTTATGATGTGGAAGATGAGGATGCCATGAGGATGGATCAAAGGTTATAAGGTTCGAATTTGATGGATCTACTCCACCAATAGAAAATAAGAGTGCCTTGTGTTGTGTTGGGAAACATTTCCAAAATTTGTGTGTTGACATAGCAATAGGGGCTTGGGAAAAATCCTTGACAATACTATAGTTGTGATCAATCCTTGCATTGGGATTATGTGTAGTCTTACAAAGTGTGCCTTCAGGGGGACTTCACATAGTTTTCAATGATGGTTTTTAAAAGTGGGAGAAAACCATCAGGTAGAGGGGGATTCACTGGTTTCAATGTGGAAGTAACACTCTCATGATTCTCATCATTTTTCTCTAGTCATGGCATCGATTGGATGTTCCACTATGAATATATATAGTGTGGATGAAGATGCATAATTAGAATAATTCCCCGCACCCACCCACCCAACCCCCCCCCCCTGAAGGTGGAGGGCCTTAAACTGTTGTTTTTGCTATGATGAATGGGTTAATTAAGGAAATAGGTTGGTGAATAGTGGGTTGATATGAAATAATGAGGATCCATCCATTTGAAGCACTAATGAATAGGTAGTTTCCCCAATATTACAATAAAACAATTCAATGAAAAGGGAGTCCAACAGGTTGCTTGATTTTTAATGAGTTGGGTGGAAAACCTGTAGTCGCTTTAAGAAACCAACGTTTCGGACTGACTTGGTGAGTCCATCATCAGGGCAATGAGATTGCTTTTTGATGATGGACTCACCAAGTCAGTCCGAAACGTTGGTTTCTTAAAGCGACTCACAGGTTTTCCACAAACTCATTAAAAAACAATTCATGTTCTTCTTCTCTTTCGTTCCACCCCAATGGTATCTTGGGTTTGAAGTGCTCCTTGTTCAATATTTGAAGCTTAATTATACTTGATATTCTTCTTTTTACCTCATGGTTGCTGAGCATTCTTTGTAGATGTGGACTAGATAAAGTTTATCTTGGAGGTTTGAACATGAGTACTGGGAGTTTGACTGGTAGGATTAGCAGTCAGGGCACTAGAAGAGATTTTCGTTTGGCTCACCTATGTGGCTTGCTTACTTATGTTTCCAAAGGATACAAACCCCACTACGCCATCATAATGGGTTGTAGGATTGTGATTCGATGGATTATTTGATGATAGAGGAGTGTTAGGAATGATCTCATATAGAGTACGCACTTGAAAATAAAACAAGTCTAATTAATGGGCACACATGATGACTTGTTCCTTGGTTTGGGCTCCTACCTTAGTGACATTTTCTACAATCCTAGGAAAGAGGGACTTGGTAAAACACTCACATCATTCAAAAACTTGGTTTAGAATATGCTTCATCTCCTTCTTTACCCGTGGATATGGTTAGAAATGTTCGTGGGTGTCTCTTAATAGAATTTAGTGAGTATGTTGGTTCTAGTTTCATACCTAATAGGTAGTTGATAATGGTTAACAAGGGCCTAGGCCAAAGACATATAATTATCATATGTGATGCTCTTTAGATCAATGTACCATTTGCTAGTATCACTAATAATATTTTTCTAGAAAATATGCAACCTAATGCTATCATCCATGAAGTAGTTAAATGAGCACCGTAAGAGCTATGTGGTAATGTGAGCTACAGGGTCTTCTGCCAGTTTACCATTGAAATTAGGTATTTTTTTATGGAAGTTTAGGTGAGACTTAGGGCCATGTAGGGTTATAGTTAGTGGGATCATCCATTAACTTTGAAATATTAGGTAGCGTAAGGGTTTCTAAGAAGGGTGAGTTGAATGCTACCTAGTGCCCCCTGCGGCTGAGGTGGAGGGGGTGCTCCACCCATAACTTGGGTTCTAGAGGTGGTTTGACTTGAAGAATTCATTTGAATAAAGGAATTAAATCCAACACCCATGTAAACATCATGAAGGTTATTTCCTATAGGGTGGATGCCCCAAGTGGAAAAAGGATTCTTGAAAGGTTATTGACCTCTTGTGTGCCAAAAGGTTGACCAAAAATATTTGTACCCTAAGGATTAAATGTTTTATTAGGGAAAGTGTTTCCAATCCCTTGGAAATTGCAATGAAAATTAATTATCTCCTAGAACGTAGACCTCCCTAAGGTGAACCCACTGAAAACAAAAGTTCCTGCAATTGAGCTAGGGAATGTAATAGATTGGGTAAAATGATTCCATCCAATGGGAAACCCATTGTTGGGTGTTAACATACTCACTATTAATATATTGAAACTGATAGTAAACGTCGTGGATGTAATGTGAAAGAAAAGTTGAAACATCTAACCTGTGATGTGGGTTTGTTATGCATAGTATAACTAGAACCTCTGAAAAGATGAATGGAGGGGGCATGGTTGATGAGGTCGAGGTACCCATAGTGGATGTACTAAATGGATGGGAAAAGGATCCCAAAATGTTCTTCCAAAATGAGAAGGTAGTATTAGCAAAGGTTGTTTGGACAATACTCGTGGTCATAAATGAAGGTATAGAAGTAGTCTCGAGGAGACTATCAATGACAATAGGTATGTACACACTAGGTTCGCCCATGGAGTGGTACTCACCACAACATAATATGTGAAAAGACTATGAAAATATTTAGAGAAGTCTACACCCCCACCTAAAGAGATGGGTAATGAGGTATGAGTGACAAGGGAATAAAGATGAGGTGGAAGAATTTGGTCAACCACTTTGTGCATGAAAGTTTCGACCCCTTGAGTATCACCCAAAGTGACCCCTGAAATAATTGTGTATATGGTGGTGGAAGGGTTAATTATACATATATAGGTAAGTGGATCATTCTCATGGGAAGTAAGGATATTAAATTGATGAGAATGAAACAAACTAAGAAATGCCACGGTGGCAACAAAAAATGTGTATGAATGCATAAACAAATATCCTTGGGACGTTAGACATGACCAAATAGAATGCAATTATCAAATCTAAGGAGAAAGCACACAAACCAAGAGATAAAAGGGATCTTCTCATAGGTTAAGATTTGTTAATAAATGAATAATATGACTATCAAGATATGGTTGGGATAATTATGTTGGTATCCTACTTAATGGCTCTTATGACTAATATAAGTATCCTTAATTATGCACAACCACCATCCAAGAGAACCGAGTGAGTACTAACCAATGTCTACCTTGCATACAACAAGGAGTTCACCCCCACCATTAATCTTGTAAGGTCCATAATATTATGGCCACTAATGTGACCATTAATACCTACTTTAATTGGTGGAATAGTCGTCAATCGAGTCTACAGACAAAGGTAGTGTATTGAGCCACAAGTTTCCTATTGTGGTAACTACAACAACCGCTAAAATATTCACCCTATACATTTTAAATTTTTGGTCCCACTTTCTTTTCAATGTTTTCAGGGATGTGTATGTTGGATCTTAGATAAAATCATCATAAATGTAATTCACAAATGAACCATGGTCATGATAGGTTGTTCTCTCTATCCAAGTTTTTTGCATTATCTTTTGATGCTTCATTCCTTGATTTTCAAACCTGTGTAAAAGTTGGAACTCATATCCATGATTGGACATAAATTTCATATAGTGAAAATTCACCCCAACACATTCTACTAGTCCCAAGACTCACTTAGGAGAATGCAAGCCCAAAGGCGCTTCAAGGAAAACCATGTGAAGCTGAGTTGTTAAAAAAAAAAAAAATTGGATTACCAAAACACACATTTACATCGAAGGACATCAACATGACATTATCGGGGGCTTCATTATGTCACTGCGACATAGGCATGGGAGTTAAAACTACCCTGATATGATAGTCTGCAAGAAACATAAATTAACAATGCAGATTGCACCACACTGTGAACTTGCACAACATTTAACACCTATAGGTGATGTGGCCAATACCGCTCAAGGACACGTCATGGGTTTCCATTAGCCACGTACCCCATACAGTGGTGTACCAAACCACCCTCCCTACCATGTAGAAATAACTTATGGGGAGGGGGGTCCACCGTGTCAAACGCACATGAATCCACCACATCACCCCCTCATGTCATCCACTTCGTCATGTCACCATCACCTGTAGTCCTTTTCTTCCATACCACTCTTCCATGCCACCCCTCCATGTTAGCCACACCATCCACTCATATAATGATGTCATCACGACTAATTAGAAATTGACACATGGTAGCACAAAAATCATTTTTGTTTATTTTTATTTTTTTTATAAAAGGCCCAAATTATTTTCGAGTCACTTTTATAGCAATAATTTTTGGAGTGAGCATACTTTTTATCCCTTGACACCCAATGCTCTCATTTCCAAATTGTTAACAACATTCCCCCCTCCCCACGAGTACCCTCACTGAGTTGACTTCGTTGAGAAGTCGTTATTTCTTGTGGGTTGCCTTACAGCTATGGAAATTGAGGTAGCCCATGCCAACCTGAAGGTCACTATAGTTTCCCATTTGGGCCCTCTCTCTCCAAACCATCAATAAACCACCAAACCTCATAGCCTCTATTATTCAATACTACGTGCCCTATTAAATTCACCCCTAATAGAGGCTAAATTCACCAACAAGCTCAGTTACTCTTTTTCTTCCAACTTTAAAGTCCAATCAGAGTTAATCCCAGTCAATAAAGTCAAACTCAATATGTCACACAGTCTAGCCTTAGTGACTTATCTAACAATTGAGAAGTCACATAAAAGATAACTCATAGACACTTGGGATGAAATTCATTATCTTGTCCTAAGGATTGAAGACATGTATGATGTTATTTGTGAGATCTACTCAAACATTTAAGTAGGTATGGATCTGGATAATCTATTCAGGAGTAATATTGTAATAGTAGTAGTGCCCCAAGTCTATGAGTTCCCATAAGTTATCACTCGGATTTATTTGCATTAAATTTTTTATAACATGACTATTCCTTCCACCATGGGATCTAGAGTTGTATTATCAACAACTCCAAAAGAAGTAGCATCAATGCTATGTTTCCTAAACCAAACTAGACTACAAAATATGGATGAGGCCACACTTCCATCATACTATAAATCTCTCACTGAGGATCAAAGGTCAGAAGTATTAATAGAACATGTACTTGAAGGATTAGTGGCTCCAATTGGGCCTCAAACTTACTCCATAGTCAATTTTTTGGAACAGACTAAAATAACTATTTCCACGATTGCTCATATCCTGGGAATGGATAAAGATAGTAAAATTGATGAGACTTTGTTAGGTTTCCTATTAGCCTTATGTCATCTTGACACCATAAATTTCTCCTTGTTTGACTATCCCCAACACATATCATATGGTATTCATCATCAGTTCAAGAATTCCCAGTCTGCCAATGCATTCATATATTACTCCTACATCATTTACCTCTTCATGGATCATAATTATTGTTCCTTTGAACACTTGGCCCCAAGGTTAGCTAACTCATCCAATAATGTACTTCCCACTATTGAATGGACACCCTCTGTAAGAATAACTCCAGACAACATGGGAATTTTATATTACCAACTTCAACCATTTATATCAATATTCTACCAATTTGTGCACGAGTAGCCCATACCTAGGGTCATCCCAAAATGAAAGAAGTGAATGAAATATGGAAAATAGGAGATTGGTACCTCTTAGAAGACTACATTGTGATCATGTTTATGGTTTTGAGGAGTATTAATACTTACGACCATGTTTTCTTATGCCAAAAATATTTTCACTGGAGTTTATTAGGTTTATAAGTGGTTGGTTACATTTTTCATGAAGGAAGCAGTCAATAAAATTTCACCCTCCACAAGAATATGGGCCATTCATAGCTAGAAATAGAAAGGACCAAGAGAAAGTGTAGAATATTTTGAACGAACTACATTTTTCCTAAGGAGTATAACGAGTGTATGATCCTCTAGATGTATTCTATAACTAGAGGAAAGGAAAATACAAAGCTACACACATGCACTAGTCAAGGCCTGTAATGGAACACACAACAAAAAACATGACTTTTAAAGAAGTGAAATAAGTAATCCTTCTATCATACTCATAGTCTTCTCAACTATTTAGTAACAATAGAAGTAATATTGATGACCTAGAAATAGATAAAGAGAGAGAATATAGCTCCGAGAGGCTAAAAATAACATAGATAGAAGATGATTATGATGAAGAAGAGGGTGTTGATAATTCCATGGAGATGATTGTAGGCACTACTGTAAGTCCCAAAAGTAGTCTTGTGATACCTAAAGGCCTGCTAGTTATGCTACAACATACATGAATAACTCTAACTTCTTCAGAGGCCTTGGAAACCTATGACATTTAGACTACTATGGAGCCATCATCTCTCATTACAAAATTCAAAGATACAACAAAAAGGTTAAAATAAGAAATGAAGAGATAATTTTGAATCACGGATATTGGAAAGATGTTGGAAACTTGATTGGTAAGTGCCATAGATTACAAGGGAGATAAGTTCAATTTGATAGTCTTAAAGGCCAAAGGCAAGGAATTTCATTTTGTTACAGACTATGAGGCCACTTGGATCAACTTATAGAGTTCTAAAGTACCTTTTCCTGACACCAATAACTTGTATAAGGCTATGAATGATTTGATATAAAATTAAGCCTAGAAATATCATTCATCACTAAAGAGTTTGAGGGAGGACTACAATAGAGTAGAGAAAAATCTAAAGAAAGAAAAATTGGAAACTAGGGAAAGAATGCTAAAAATTGAAGCCTTACAAAAATATAATTTTGAAAATGTTTGTTGCAGAAATTAGTTCCAAGAATATAACTAGGTATTGGATGATAGAAACAAAGAAATAAATCTCTTGAGAAGACAATGAAAATGGGAAACATATCTAGTGCAGATAATGGAGTTGATGGAGGTCAAGAAGTAGAAGGAAGAACTGGTAAAGAAATTGTACATGGCCACTTAAGAGGCCCAAAAGTACAAAGACCAAGCCTTGTTGTTGAAATAAGAGGTAGTTGATTTTAAAGTTAAGAGTGGAGGAGAAACTATCATCATACAGACTCTGGAAGAACATCTAGCCACAGTTGTAGAGAGTACATCAGTGAATGATGAAGTGAATAATCTAAGGACCTGTTGTGCTATGCAACAACCCCACGCCCCCCCCCCCCCCCCAAACATTTTTATTATGTATAATACAAATAGGGACCCTTTTAAATTAAAATTTTCCCCTCTTTGTGAATAAAATGCCAACTTTTAGAAAATTGTCACTTTTCAAAAACCCTTTTTAAAACATATTAAAGTCTTCATCACAAATCGCAAATTGCATGATTCCTTAGTAGAAAAGTTAAGCACATTCAAAAAATACCAATATGCGACTTGCGATTTAACTTTGTATGCAACATCCCGATCACATATCACACATTAGAGGATATTATGTCACCAGCTTAAATGTTACCTATCAAAACCTCAATATTGCGATATCCCGATATTGCAATCTTGCAATTTCGCGATATTGCATATCGCAGATCGAAAGATTCATCAAACAAAGTTTCATTCATGCCATAGCTTAAAATATCCAATGCAATGGATTTGACAGATGTTTAATAAGTGTTTTTGAGTCAGACACGAGTTAGGTTAGAATGAGTTAATACGGTTATCATCCCTATGCATGTAATCATGGTGTTCGTTATGGTTGATTAATGTTGAACTTGTTCCCAGATATTTTCTCACAAATTTCAGTGATTTCATCAAATATTTTATTTTATGCAACAATTAATTATTGTTGGTTTTAATAGGAACTCCACTCAAACGATGTCCATTCGAAAGGTGATGTAGAAGCATAGCAAGCAGTCTATCGTAGAAACCGAAAGCACAAAGATGTCATTTGTATTTACAAATACAGTATGCGCTGCAGATACGTGTACCACTACATGGCAGACTATGTATACTACACTAGAGAATGAAAACCCTAAAGTAATAGACATTCGACCAACTGCTGACAGCAAAGAACCATCAACAGTGTAGTTCAGAGACACTACGTGCTCTATCCTTCACCAAATAGTAGCAAGGGATAGACTCTTGCAATACACAGATATGATAAGATGGATAGCAGAATACAGAAGTTGAAGATAGACTTATCAAGACAACTAAAAATACAGTCTTGGGTTCTTTCAGAACCAAATATTTACAACAAATGTACAAGCTACCCAATGCCTAGGACATCTATGACAAACAGTTTGTTGCAAAGTTCGTAAAGGAAAACGAAGACCCATTTCAAATGATACAGGAATGGAGGAGAAGAGACAATAAATTCAAACAAGATAAAGCGGGTATGTACCCCATTGCTTCTTTGGCCAATCCTTATAATTTTGCAGCCTCTATGCTATGTAGATTGTATGGGCTTCCTGATAATTCTAAATTCTTGATCAATTGGGTTCTATTAATTGAGGCTTGTGTTAATTCTCACATTATGAATTGGGCAACCATTTTATCTAAGAATTTGGCCAAAGCGATTACTGAATATTGCCAAACTAGGGCTGTCTCCTCTAGAGAAGTTCCCCAATTCTTCATGTCTACATATATCTTCGATGTTGTTTGTTTCTGCACTCATTTTCCAACCATGGGTTGGAAATGGACTACCAATGATCCTACTCCTATCCTCCTAAGTTAAAAGAAAATGTGGGAACAAGACTATATTCCACATTTTCACCAATTATGCCAAGGAGTTGTTCTTCCCTTACATCAGTTAGTTTTTAACAGAAGATGTCCGAGATTCACAAAAGAAGCTATCACATACCTCCAAGCAATCGGAAGGTATTTTCTTAAAGAATCCTTCTCTTATATCAGGATATTTGGTGGCCAAGCTTTCCCACATGTCCTCCCTATGTATGTATTGGATAAATTACTGGAAAGAGAAGTAGCATACCAAACAGTAGGAAATGGCCTCAAAGAAACATTGAGGAAAATGAAGAAATCTTTATGGCCAAATTTTCCCCCTTCAGTGTGGGTCATTTACCCTTATTAACTATGGTCATGAATATAAAGAGTACCACTATATGAAGTCATTAAAGCTCCGCGTTCTACCAGCTAGGTCTTTTGATCCACAACATATAGCAAACAAATTCACCCTTTCAGCTAAGATCATACTTGTAACTCATGTAGTTGATGAGTTTGAAGATTTATTGGAATCTGCTAAGGACTTTGAGGAGATTTTGAATGAAACCAAGACAAAGTTCAACTCAGAGAAATTCAAAATATTCCAAGAGTTTAGAGGACAAAGGTTAGAATACCTCCCACAAGAATTTTGGATTACTGATCATATAATTGAAACCAAGTCTCAGAAGTAGAATAAGTGAAGCACGTCACCAGAGCAGGAAGAAGAAACAGATGAATTGGAAAAAATGTGGGATTCATTTAGCAACAAACTACACGATACCCCTAATGTGTCATCAACACAAGAAACTATAGGATTTCAAACCCTGCCAGGGAAAATAGTAGTAGTGACCAGTGAAGGTCTAAAAATGAGTTTCCAGGATACAGAGGTAATCCTTGCAGATCCAACTACTGAAATTGTTTTGAATGTAACAGATATCCCCCCTCTAGATGTCTTTTACAACCCTCTTCATAATGATGTTTTGAAAAGATAGTGGAAGAGGATGAGAACCGAAACTCCCTCAAAACATGAATTTATGGATGTCCTATGGAAGGACACACAAATAAATCTGACCGAACATTTGACTCGGCTATCTCAATTTTCCGAAGCCTATGTTATAGCAACAATCAACAAAGCAACCAAAGTCTTGATTTTGATTAAAGAAAAGGATGACCAGATCCCATTATTGTTGTGACAGTTAGATGAAGAAAGAGCCAACGTGAACCACCAAGCAAAGGAACAACTGCATAAGCTACAACAAGATATGGAAATATTGAAAATAAGTCATGAAAATGACTTATCTTCAAAAAACAAACAAATCCAGGAGTTAAACAATGACCTAGCAAAGTATAAGGATATTCCTACTACAGAGGAATTCATTAATGAAGCTTTGACACTGAATACTTTACTGACAAAGCAAAAGAAGCTCTTCCTCCAACATATATCAAATATCATTCCATCTTTGAATACGAGTGAACAATTAACAAACATCATTATTGATCAAAGAATTGAGTTCAATGAACTCAATTCTAAGATCTCTAATTATATTGAATGGCAGGATTCAGATGAAGGGAAAAGGTCAAGTCTCCCGAAGATCAATGAAAGGCATAAGGATATTATATTCACTGATTGGGACTCATAGGTGAAATAGGTCGAACTAGCAATAGCCAGAGCATCGAGTATTTCAAAGAGCATTGTCAAAAAAATAAATCACACGTTGCACACCTCCAACCTCATAAAGGAGGGTGATCTAAAAACACTTCTTGATCTTAAAGCATTAGACGAGAATTGCAAGAATAAGAGTCAACTATAGAAGGAAACAATTAGGGGGCTATCAAAAATCGTCTGGGAAGCAATATGGCAACTTTTGGTCAAACCACACAGTCATATCATGACCTTGAATTGCTCCTTGGATTAAGTACAGAGAATGTTGCCACCTTTACATGATGCTATATTTGCAGGGCAGTTGAGAACACAATTCAGGATGCCACCACAAGTCAGGCCAATGTCCGATATTTGTGAGCTCAGAGGCAAAGCTGGCAGCAGTGATTAATCAACGAAGACCTGAGTCATTTTTGAGCAGTTTTATTTTTGGAAAGTTGGATGCTAAGAACAAGGTTGTTTGAAACCTCCTCATAGATATTTTGTATAAGTTATTCTTAGTTAATTAAGAATAGTATTTAAACCCTTCTCATGCATTTAGAGAAGTTCCAAAATTTTATTAAGAATATTTACAAAGAATACGCTATCGTAAGTATGTATATGCCTTGATGGAATCATGGAACATGGTCATTTCAATCAAATATATTTTTGTTCATCACTCTTGATGCACTATTGTATTCTTTGGGATACTTATTGGTAGACGATTGATTATGGCCTATTGTCACTAGTCAAATGAGCAGAACGGTACACATCTGGTACTATTATCATGTTTGCTAAATCTTTGTTCTAGTATTAGTGATAATTTTATCTTACATGAATTATGTATGAAATCCACCATCTCTATTTGAAGTAGTAGTTGCACTATTGTACAATATCAAAATAGAGAATGTCCTGTTTTATATATGATCATTAGAATATGCGATATGTTTTTCACAATTCTTTTGATTAACTATTTTCTCAAAGGAATCATCTTACAATATATTAACTCTATATAGTATGTGATTGATCTATATAATCATAGACTACATAGACATCTTTTTATATCGCATAAAAATAGCAATACCCTGGGTTAGATTAAAATACATTTACTTCAAAGTTTTGCATCTTAGAATAAAGTTGTGTTAATTTCTATTTATTTTTTTGCAAATCATTAGGAAAATCCCACAAATCCTATAAACCCAAAACATTGGGAAACTGGTCCCATTATATCCATTCGGAGCCACTATCCCAAACAGAAAAGGAGCTACTCTAAGGTCCGGACCGGGTGGTTATCCCCCTTATTGTTGCCACAGATTTCTGAGGCCTCAACTTTTTTGGTGCTAGAAGGAGGGCCCCAACTATTAATGGCATATGAATCTAAATCTAAAACTTGAAGCCTTCATAAGAGGCAATCCCCCTCAAAAATTTATACGGCTTCTCGATCACGTTCTAAGTCACCCACTCAGAAGTCAGAAGTTGTAGAAACTTCCCCCTCATCTCCTAAAGTATATCAACACTTACTTTCTTCAGAATATAATCCAGAATATCGTGAAGTTCAATCCTTCATTCATAAATTAGAAAAAATATCTATTTCTGCTGAGAAGCTTGATAAACCTGAAGTTTCTGAAGAAAGTATTACTTCTTTGTTCATAGAAACTGGTATCCTAACGTGATCAAAAAGTGATAAACTTGGAATATCTCCCTTTGAGTTTCCAATACATTCACAGTGTAAGGAATTTCCTATGTCTAGATATAAGTCTGATACAAGTGAGGTCATATCAAGTTCCCCTCCATTTACTCCTTCATTCACTACACCTCCATTCACATCCTCTCATCTTTCCATTTCTTCTACTCAAACAATTAGTGCTACCACAAGTAGTACTAGTCCAGTTGTAAGTTCTACATCCATACCCACTACTTATGGATCCGCTTCTATATCTTCTCAAATCCTAACTCAAGTTATGGCTAATCATCCTTGGACTAATCCTGGTGCTGTGTTGTTTACAAACCCACATCCTCTCCCAGATCATCCAGAGAAATGGTTACCCAAAGACAATCCAGATGATGGTCTTCCAGCTAAAGAACACATAAACAATTTTATGTTGGCCATGAATTTGATTGGTGTTGTGCATCAAGACATTGTAGTGAGATTGTTTCCCTATACTCTTAAAGGATCTGCAGGATCTTGGTACTTTTCTCTTCCAGCAAGAACTATAACAGACTGGGAAACTTTTGAACAACTATTTCTTGCAAAATTTGGAGATGATAGAACTGTGGGATCTTTAATCAATGCTCTCTCTAACCTAAAAAAAAATTCAGGTGAAAAAAAACAAATATTTCAACTCCAGATTTAACAAGTTATTTAACAAAATCCCATCTGCTTCTAAACCTGTTGTTGATGTACAAATAGAGTGGTACATTTCTGCTTTACCTTCTAATATAGCCATTTTTGTAGATAGAGCCAATAAGGCTACTCTCTTAGAAAACAAGAAAGAAGCCCTGTCCGTAGAAAAGAGAATTTTAGCCTTAGAAAAATGATCTGAGATGGAAGATAAGAAATCTAAAAAGGTGACTTTTAGCCAAGAATAAAAAAGAAAACCCCAAAGGATCCATTCGATATTGAAGGTCTTCAAAACTTTGTCAAATGATATGATTGAAATAAAGAAACAAGTAGTTGAATCTTCAGTTCCTAAGAAACTATATCACCCATACAATAGAAGTCCTGCTTCACCATCTCACCCTCCGAATGTGATTTCAAGTTCCGAATTAGATCAAGATGTTGAAGACACCTCAACAACTGAAGAAGAAACAAAACCTGAAGAAGAAGTTGAATTGAATGGGTTATGGGACTTTATTCTTCCCATCGAATAAGAAAGAGAAGCTATGCCCGTATATACAAGGAGAAAAACATATGCTGACTCAACTGTACCAGTTCAAAAACAAAAATCTCCTCCCACAAGGAGAAAACATTGAATAAAAAGTCTAAAACTATTAAAATTGATCCTATTCCCCTAGATACGTCTAAAACTCTGATAGTTTCAGATACATGGGAATAAAATATAGTTGAAGACATGAAAAATATTGAAGAAAACATTTCATTATATGAAATGACCAAATTGAAACAACAACATAAAATATTACTGAGAGAGCTTAAGGAAGTTCTTATAGATCCCATGGCACCACCAGTTATAGCCCAAGTTAACAAAGGTACGGGAAAACACCCCTCACCTTCAAATAAGGTAATCCCAAATGATCTTGTGTTGATTGGTGATAGATCTAAGTCTCATAATACTCCTTTCCTTTTGAATTATGAAATTTTTAATAAAAATGCTCATAATTGTCTCATCGATTTAGGATCTTCTTCAAATATCATGCCAAGATCTGTGTGCACAAAAATTAACGTTACCCCTCAAAATTCTATTGTGCATATAGTGAAATTAGATAGAACAAAATTGTTGAAGACATGAAAAATACTAAAGAAAACATTTCATTATATGAAATGACGAAATTGAAACAACAACATAAAATATTACTGAGAGAGCTTAAGGAAGTTCTTATAGATCCCATGGCACCACCAGTTATAGCCCAAGTTAACAAAGGTATGGGAAAACACCCCTCACCTTCAAATAAGGTAATCCCAAATGATCTTGTGTTGGTTGGTGATAGATCTAAGTCTCATAATACTCCTTTCCTTTTGAATTATGAAAATTTTAATAAAAATGTTCATAATTGTCTCATCGATTTGGGAGCTTCTTCGAATATCATGCCAAGATGTATGTGCGCGAAAATTAACGTTACCCCTCAAAATTCTATTGTGCATATAGTGCAATTATATAGAACAAAATTCAAGTTTGTTGGAGAAATGTTATCAATATCAATTAGATTATCATCCAAACCAAAGATACTGCAAGTGATTGATGTCTTAGTAGCAGACAACCCTGAATTTTATGGTCTAATTTTAAGCAGGGATTGGTCTAAAAAACTACATGGATATTTCGCAATTGATTGGTCACACATGTGGTTACCAAATAATGGTAAACCAAATCAAATTAGAGTTGTTCATGAAAAATTTATGAAACATACATTCACTCAATTAGAAGGAGCGAACGAGGTGGTGATTTTCACTAATAATATTATTGGAAATTATTCTACTAAATCATTCCTTGGCTCATTCAAGGCCCAAACCTCACCTTTCCTAGAAAATATTGTTACTTCTAAGGTTGAAAATTTTTCTCAGTCAGACACTTCTAAATGTATTAATTTTAGTAATGAAACTTTAGATCATTCTTTATTATGGAATCTATACTTTGACGGTTCAAAATCAGACGATGGTGCAGGAGTAGGTTGCATTTCACTCAATCCACAAGGAGAGAAAACAATGTTAGCTTGCAGACTTGAATTTCAATGCATGAACAATACTGCAAAAATATGAAGCATTGATTCAAGGCTTGTACAAATCCATTGGATTAAACGTTAAATATTTGTAGGTATATGGGGACTCTGTAATAATTGTTAAGCAAGTCACGAACACAATTCACTGTATTTATGGATAGATGAAACATTATCAAGAATTAGCTCAGAACCTCACTTCTCATTTCATTGCATTTAATATTTCGACAATCCCTAGGTTACAAAATGCAAGTGCTGATTTACTTTCCAATGTAGCATCTAAATTGATACCACCAGAAGAATTTAGTCTAGATAGATTATTGATTGAGTTGATTTTTAGGCCTTCCATTCCAGATAACATAACTAATTGGAGAATGTTTAATGATGATACAGATATAATCAACTTTCTTTCATCAGATGGATCTTATGAAGGTCAAATCATAGACAAAAATGAACATGACCTACAGATTCAAAATAAACAGGATGCCAATCTAATTCCCAAATCTGTAGTGAAGATGGAATATATCTATGGTTTAAAAGATAGGTTTAAAAATACTACCAATTCAAAAACACAGAGTTCTACTCTAAGATTTGAGTTGATTAATCTTCGTACACCTGACAAGCCTCGGAACATAAACCTAGGTTTGGGCTTAACACCCCATGCAAGGATGTCATTCATTAAATTGCTAAGAAAATATAAAAGTATCTTTGCCTAGGATTATTCAGATCTCAAAACATATGATACTTCTATAATGCAACATACTATACCCATGATTTCAAATGATAAGCATGTCGAACAGAAGCTTAGGAAGATCCACCCGAACTTAGAAAGTCAAATTAAGTCTGAACTCAATAAATGCTTAAAGCCAAAATCATTTTCATTGTTAGACATTCAAAATGTATGTCAAACATGGTTCCTATGAGAAAAAAGAATGGAGACATTAGGATTTGAAAAGATTTCAGAAATTTGAATAAAGCTTGCCAAAAAGATAATTTCCCTTTGCCTACTATGGAGTAGATCCTACAATCAGTTGCAGGTTCCGAATTGATGTCTTTTCTTGATGGATTTTTAGGTTACAATCATATTATGGTTCATCAAGATGATAGATTAAAGACTACATTTAGAACAAAGTGGGGAACATATGCATATCAAAAGATGCCATTTGATTGATTAATGTTGGTACTACATTTCAACGTGCTATGGACATAGACTTTAGAGGACTAATCAACAATTCAGTTGTAATATATTTAGATGACATCACTATATATTCTAAAAATAGAAACAACCATATCAATCACCTAAAACAAATATTTGAGAGATGTGAGAAATTCAGCGTTTCTTTGAATCCTAAAAAATCTTATTTCGCCTTGGTAGAAGGTAAATTATTAGGATTCATGGTATCTAAGAAAGGAATCTATATTGATCCCGATAGGATTCATGAAATTGAAAACATTCCCCTGCCTCATAACAAAAAAATGATGCAATCATTTTTAGGACAAATTAATTTTGTAAGAAGATTTATTCATGATTTTTCTCAAATCATCTTACCCCTATAGTTAATGATCCGAAAAAATGGAACTTTTAAATGGGGAAAAGGCGAGAAACATTCTTTTGAATTAATAAAGAAAGCCATCATTAATGCTCCTTCATTAACAAGTCCCAATTTCCTAAAACCATTTGTATTATACACATTCTCTTATGATACCTCTTACACAACAGTTTTGACACAGCTAAATGATTAGAACATTGAAGCACCAATTTCATTCTTTAGTTCTAAATTACAAGGTGCTGAACTAAATTATTCAGCTGTGGAGAAACAGGCCTTTGCTGTATTTAAAACTTTAAAACATTTCAGACCTTTCCTCCTAAAAACACACATTAAGATAATAACCCCTTAACCCGCCTGTTAGTGTCAGTCTTTCTAGCCTTCCTCCAGTGATCAAATATACTCTTACAAAGTGGTCTCAGAGTGTCAAGGTCAAATTTTGTCATTTCAGTGAGTCTTCAAGCAAAATTTGGTCACTAGGCATTAGGTCTAGGGTTTGCTTTCACTCCTTCTAAAGTTGTCCAAATGTCATCATTCAGCTGAGTCTATCATCATTCATAAGGTTTTCCTTATCATGTCAATGTCTAATGAGTCATTTTACATCTTGTTCATGCTTCAGTTGTGCCTAGGTAAGGTCAATTCCCTCTCTTAGGGTTTTGAAGGCAATTTCTCTTGGACAGTCAAATCATCGGAAAAAAATTATATCCTAATGTTCATACACCTTCCCCTATCCTTAAGGTACCTTATAAAACACTTCCCATCACTGAGATCCCCCAAATTCCTCATTTTTGCACAAACCCTAGTTTCTTGCCACAACTTGGCAATTTTCTAGGCTAGGCCTGTGTTTTTCCCGTTTGGACCCCTTCCCCTCACTTGATCTCCGCGATTCAAATTTCCCCTACTTCCTAACATCCTTCCCTACTTCCAAAAATTTCCCCAAGAATTTAGAAGCCTCTTATCCCCTTCATTTCGCTTCATTTCGACAAAATCCATTGTTCCACACATCGGGGTAGGTTTTACTCAAATGATGTTTCTGAGCAATCAAAGATGAATTTTGGAAACTGGAGAGAGGTTTTTGTCCACAACATGCCAAGGAAGAAAAAAATCCTTCACTTTTTACACAGGTTTCATGGTTTTAGAGAAATGTCAAAAATATCGTTGCCTCAGGAGAATCGAATGCACCTCTAAAGTGACCTTGGAAAAATCAAATTTTCTCCTAGCTTGGTTGGCTAAATGACTTTCTCGATGCATCAAATGACACCTAGACACAAAGATATTTCCAATGAGCTATCCTGAGCTCAATTTGGAGTTGCGGAAGGCATTCAAAAGTTGACGGCAACAACACTCTGCCTTGAGGCAGCCTCATTTGGCACATTTTGACCAGTCTTAGGAGATTTGATTTTTGACAGGGAAAATGAACTCCAAATTAAACAATTTCAGTTGGGTTGGAAAGTAGACTCATATTCCTTTCCAATGTGCTATCTTACATGCAATTTGGACATCGAGAAGGCCTCCAAACAGCATCTGAAAATCGCGCTACACGTAGGGCTCAAGTGCGCTACGCGTTGGGGTTCTGGCTCAACGCGTAGCGCGCCGCGTGCTACCCTTAAGTTAGGGAGGTCCATTTCAGGAAAGGTTTGCATTTATGGATTTTTCATGAAAAAATACACTTGCTCAAATATGGCCAAGAAGTTTCATGGAGATTTGAGCCCCCAAAAGGTCAAAAAACAAGCAAAAAATGACCTTCTGCCACTTTTTTGACACACAAGAAGCAGTCTTGGGATATTGCAATTTTGGAGGGGCAAATGGCTACCAAATTAAAAAATTCCACTTGGGATGGAAATTAGACATCCAGAAATTTCCAACAAGCCCACTTGGGCCTCATTTGGATGTTAGGAAGTGCCTCAAAAGTGACCTGAAAGGCGTGCTATGCGTAGAGAAATGGCGCGCTACGCGTTGGGGAAATTGGCCAGTTTTGCACCTTCAGCTCAGGACAACGCAGCTTTTGACCAGTTTTGACTTTTCATGGGATTTTTCACCCTCTTTGATGTAACTAATGTAATTTCATGATTGACATGGCACTTTTTACCTATTCTAGAAGATTCATTCATAAAATGGAAAAAAATTAATGAATGAATTGGTTTCCAAGTTTATAGAGGCAAGTTGTTTTGATTGCCTAGTTTGTAGTGCTAAGTTTAGAATTGGTTGAAACATCTCCTAGAAGGAGGAGCTCGACCCCTAGAGGTTAGGGAATGGTTTGGCTTGGTCTATATATGTAATTTTTCATTCAGTAGTAGTGGTTGGACTCTTGTGATAGTTTGAGACCATATTGTACATATTTTATCAGCAATTTGGCAAAGGAAGACCAGGATTTCGTAGCACTACTTGGGATCCATGTGGCATTATGTCTTGATGGTGTGTTTCTTTAAGTTCTTGTAAGTTATGTATGTGCATCATTATCTTTATTAAATCTTCTCTTATTAAGTAAATGAAGTGTTAAGGTAGAATCCATGAAACTGCCATGCTCTGCCTTTAAATTTGTTTAATATTCTGTGTTTTCTTCAGTTTAAGGAGAATCCTTGAGACCTATTTCTCTCCTTAGCCTATCACCGGTCTGATCTATCCATCTCACTTTCTTTAAGGCATCGAAACAATTGCCTATCTTGCCCCAAGTGGACCTCTGCAAAAACTGTGCCTCATCCCCGCACCCAAAATTGCCTTTCCCTTGATTTCAACAAAATCATAAAAAATAAATCCTAAAACTCTTTGCACTTAATACCTAGCCTAAAATTAGTCATCAATTCGGTCATCTCGAGCCTTTTTGAATATCTTTTGCCGAGTTTGACCCGGAGAGAGCCCTCTCCTGTCCTCGTAGGGCTAGCTACGAGGTTGAGCGTGGTTTGATGTGGCCTTGAGTCTTGCCTTATTTAAGCCTAAGGAGGATTTGAGCACTAACGCCACCATAAGGCAGCTGTTAATCCAACGAGAAGTAGGAGAAAAGAGAGAAAATTGGGTTACTGCACTTCAGGAATATGATGTAGAAATACATCCTGCTAAAATTATTAGAGGTCAAGGTTTTTGTAGAATCCTAACCGGAGCCTCTCATTTACGAACAGAGGACGATCAATCTACTGAAGTGAAATTATCTGAGGTAAGCCTCAACGATTCTGAATCACAATATGTTGATATGAATTTTTTCTTGAAAAATCGAAATGCTCCATTATATCTCAATTATATAACTAAGCATGCTCTAAGGCTTAAAGCAAATAAGTATCAATTAATTGATAATGTGTTATTTAGAAAACAACTATGATGTTGTATTATTAAGATGTTTAGAGAAACCTAAAGCTGAAAAGGTAATGCAGGAATTACACGACGGGCCAGCAGGAGGTCATTTCAGAGGAAATACCATAGCACATAAAATTCTGCTTGCTAGGTACTATTGGCCAACCCTGTTCAAATATGCACGCAAATATGCGAGGAAATGCAAAGTATGTCAAACCGTGGCAGGAAGATAAAGGAAAGAAGCACTCCCGTTGCAGTGAGTAAATATAAAACAACCATTTGAAAAATGGGGGTTAAATATTATTGGTGAAATAACTCCAACCTCCTCTAAACAGCGTAAGTATATTCTAACTGCAACTAATTATTTTACAAAGTGGGTAGAAGCTATCCCATTAAAGGTAGTTAACATCCAAAGCATTACAAATTTCATTGATCAGTTTATAATTACTATGTTTGGCCTCCCATTAGATTTAATGTTTGATAATGCATCTTACTTCTCCAGAAATGCTATGGTAGAGTTTGTTTTGAAAAGAGGTTTTAAACTTAAATACTCAACTAACTATTATCTGCAAGGTAACGATTTAGCTGAATATACAAACAAGAACCTGATTAGAATTATCAAACAAACTGTAGAGAAAAATCATACGAACTAGCATAAAGCACTAATATTTGCTCTTTGGGCAAATAGAATCACTCAAAAGGCCTCAATAGGTACTTCTCCATTTGTATTGGTTTATGGGAAAGAAGAAATTCTACCCACAAACATAACAATACCATCTCTTGCTTTAGTTCAATTTATTGATGAAAACCCTTCTTCTTCTCTTCAACTTAGACATGGTCAAATCCTTAAATTAGAAGAATAGAGGGAGAAAGCTAAAGCAACACATTCTCATCATCAATAGATAGTTAAAGCTTCATTTGATACAACATCCACCACCCCTAGAACTTTTGAAATTGGAGATCTTGTTTTGAAATGAGATAAGGTGCATGAGGAAAAAGGTAAACATACCAAATTCCAAAGGTTGTGGCTTGGTCCATTTCAAATCATAGAGAAATTAGGCCATTCCACCTTTTTGTTACAATATTTGTCAGGTAGAAAAGACTCTTTACTTGTAAACGGGAAAAATCTTAAAAAATACTTTTCTTAGAAGATAAATGTTAGTTTTAAAATTTTAAGTTTTAGGAAAATAAAGATTGAATAGTATCTCTTTTGGCTGTTCAAAATTTTAAATTTCTGATAATTTACTTGTTTTTTCTCGCTTTTATAAATAAGAAGAGTAAAAGGATAATTATAAATATGATATTTAAATAAACCTTATTTCTTTGAGAAAATTTTGAATTTACTAAAGACATTTAGTTTCTGAAAAGTCTCTTCATTTTATAAAGTATAAATGATTTTGTACCAATCAAGAAAAGAACTAGTAACTTAGCAACGATTCTGTGCAAAATGGTATTTACCAACTCTATAATTATCATCCATAACTCTTAAATGAGCTAATTATTCACCCCATCTGATAAAATTTTCTTTTTTCACAACGTAATTAAAAATATTCAAAAAACATAAAAGATAATAAGTCTCCTCATGAGCTTGTTTATCATGATCACAGGAAAATAATTCAGACTGATATTACCAAGACTGCATATCATAACAGGGTAATTGTTCTTGATTAAAACAATCAAAAGGCAAGGGGTCTCATCACGAGCCAGCTTGTTCAATTTAAATTACAACCAGTGAATGACATTGTTACCATCAAGTCACCAAGTCTGGACAATGGCTTTTAAGGATATTTAAAGAAAAAAGTACCATAAAAAGAGACAAGTTCCAAGTAAAAGGAACTTGAATAAAATTTTGATTAAATTTTGAAATTGGGTATCAATTTCAGATGGGACTATGAATCATTGTTGGTTAAAAGATAACCCTGTCGAGGTTATGAACGCTAGCTAGTAGCACAGGCTCTATCTATGATAAATGAGTAAAAATATATAAAGCCAGTTTTAAGAGAATCCCTAGATTATCTTTATAAATCTAAGTATTGACTAATACAGACATTCATGTTTTATCACCTAAAGAGTAGAGTAAGAGAGAAAGTGAGATAAGTGAATACTTTATATTCCATAGAGACAATGTTTAATTTATGAATCATACAATTCTTATTTTTTCGCAACTTTTCTTGTTTTGAAAGTTTGAGAAATGTCAAAGAAACTAATTAGAGATAGTTGGTTCTCCCAAGTGAATCGCCAATTGTTGTGCTATGAAACAACCCCCCAATTTTTATTATGTATAATACAAATAGGGACCCTTTTAAGTTAAATTTCCCTTCTTTGTGAATAAAATGCCAAATTTTAGAAAATTGTCACTTTTCAAAAACCCTTTTTAAAACATATTAAAGTCTTCATCGCAAATCACAAATCGCACGATTCCTTAGTAGCAAAGTTAAGCACATTCAAAAAATACCGATATGTGACTTGCGATTGAACTTTGTATGCGACATCCCGATCGCATATCGCACGTCGGATGATTTTATGTCAGCAGCTTAAATGTTACCTATCAAAACCTCGATATTCTGATATCCCGATATTGCGATCTTGTGATTTTGCGATATCGCATATCGCAAATCGCAAGATCCACCAAACAAAGTTTCATTCGTGCCATAGCTTAAAATATCTGCGATGGATTTGATAGATGTTTAAATAAGTGTTTTTGAGTCAGACACGAGTCAGGTCAAAATGAGTTAATATGATTATCATCCCTATGCATGTAATCATGGTGTTCGTTATGGTTGATTAATGATGAACTCGTTCTCGGATCGTTTCTCACAAAGTTCAGTCATTTCATCGAAACTTTTATTTTACACAACAATTAATTGTTGTTGGTTTTAATAGGAATATCACTCAAACGATGTCCATTCCAAACTTGATGCAGAAGCGTACTAAGCAGTCTATTACAGAAAATGAAAGCATAGAAATGTTGTCCGTCTTTACCGATACAGCATGCACTGCAGATGGAGGTTCCACTAAATGGAAGAGTATCTATACTACGTTGGAGAATGAAAACCCTGAAGTAACAGGGATTTGACCAACTGTTGACAACATAGAACCATTAGGAGTGCAGTTCAAAGACACTGCGTGCTCTTTCCTTCACTGAATAGCAGCAAGGGATAGACTCTTACCATACACAGATATGATAAGATGGATATTAGAGAATACAAAAGTCAAAGACAAACTTATCAAGACAGCTAAAAATACAGTCTTAGGTTCTTTCAAAGCCGAAGATTTACAACAAATGTACAAGCTGCTTGATGCCCAGGACATCTACGACAAACAGTTTGTTGCAAAGTTCGTAAAGGAAAATGAAGACCCATTTCAAATGATACAGGAATGGAGGAGAAGGGACACTAAATTCAAACAAGATAAAACGGGTATGTATTGCATTGCTTCTTTGGCCAATCCTTATAATTTTGCAGCCTTTATTCTATGTAGATTGTTTAGGCTCCCTGATAATTCTAAATTCTTGATCAATTGGGTTCCACTAATTGAGGCTTGTGTTAACTCTCACATTATGAATTGGGCAACCATTCTGTCTGAGAATTTGGCCAAAGCGATTACTGAATATCACCAAACCAGGGCTGCCTCCTCTAGAGAAATTCCCCAGTTCTTCATGTCTGCATATGTCTTTGATGCTGTTTGTTTCTGCACCCATTTTCCAACCATGGGTTTGAAATGGAATACCAATGATCCTACTCCTATCCTCTTAAGTTATAAGAAAATTTGGGAACAATACTATATTCCACATTTTCACCAATTATGCCAGGGACTTTTTCTTCCCTTACATCAATTAGTTTTTAATAGAATATGCTCGAGATTCACAAAAGAAGCTATCATAGACCTCCAAGCAATCAGAAGGTATTTTATTGAAGAATCGTTCTCTTATATTAGGATATTTGGTAGCCAAGCTTTCCCACATGTCCTCCCTATGTATGTATCGGATAGATTACTGGCAAGAGAAGTAGCATACAAAACAGTAGGAAATGGCCTCACAAAAACATTGAGGGAAATGAAGAAATCTTTATGGCCAAATTTTCCCCTTCAGTGTGGGTCATTACCCTTCTTAACTATGGTCATGCATATAAAGAGTACCAATATATGAAATCATTAAATCTCCCCATCCTACCGGCGAGGCCTTTTGATGCACAACATATAACAAACAAATTCACCCTTTTAGTTAAGATCAAACCTGTAACTCATACAGTTGATGAGTTTGAAGATTTATTGGAATATGCCGAGGACTTTGAGAAGATTCTGAATGCAGCCAAGACAAAGTTTGACTCAAAGAAATTCAAAATATTCCAGGATTTTAGAGGACAAAGGTCAAAATACCTCCCATAAAAATTTTGGATTACTGATCATATAATTGAAACCAAGTCTCAAAAGTAGAATAAGCCAAGCAAGTCTCTAGAGAAGGAAGCAGAAACAAATGAATTGGAAAAACTGTGGGATGCATTCAACGACAAACTACAGGATACCCCTAAGGTGTCATCGACACAAGAAACTACAGGATTTCAGACCCTGCTAGGGCAAATAGTAGTAGTGACCACTAAAGGTCCAAAAACAAGTTTCCAAGATACAAAGGTAATCCTTGCATATCCAACTACTGAAATTGTTTTGAATGTCATAGATATCCCCCCTCTAGATTTCTTTTATAATCCCCTTCATAAATCTATTGTGAAAATACATTGGAAGAGGAGGAGAGCTAAAACTCCCTTAGAACATGAATTTATGGATGTCCTATGGAAGGACACACAAATAAATATGACTAAACATTTGACTCGATTATCTCAATTTGCCAGAGCCTATGCTACAACAACAATTGACAAAGCAACCGAAGTCTCGGTTTTGATTAAGGAAAAGGATGACCAGATTACATTATTACTGCGATAGTTAGATGAAGAAAGAGCTAGCGTGAACCACCAAGCAGAGGAACAACTGTATAAGTTACAACAAGACATGGAAGTACTGAAAATAAGTCATGAAAATGACTTATCTGCTAAAAAAAACAAATCCAGGAGTTAAACAGTGACCTAGCAAAGTATAAGGATATTCCTACTACAAAGGAATTCATTAATGAAGCTTTGACACTGAATACTCTACTGACAAAGAAAAAGCATCTCTTCCTCCAACATATATCAAATATCATTCCATCTCTAAATACTAGTGAACAATTAGCAAACATCATTATTGATCAAAGAATTGAGTTCAATGAACTCAATTCTAAGATATCTTATTATATTGAATGGAAGGATTTAGATGAAGGGAAAGTCTCCCAAAGATCAATGAAAGGCATAAGGATATTCTATTCACTGATTGGTACTCACAAGTGAAACAGGTCGAACTAGCAATAGCCAGAGAATTGGGCATTTCAAAGAGCATTGTCAAAACAATAAATCACATGTTGCACACCTCCAACCTCATAAAGGAGGGTGATCCAAAAACAATTCCTGATATTAAAGCATTAGATGAGAATTGGAAGAAGAAGAGTCAAGTACAGAAGGAAACAATTGAGGGGCTTTCAAAAATTGACTCGGAAGAAGTATGGCAACTTTTGGTTAAACCACATAGTGAGGTCATGACCTTGAATTGCTCCTTGGATTCAGTATAGAGAATGTTGCCACCTTTAGATGATGCTATATTTGCAGGGTAGTTGAGAACACAATTTGGGATGCCACCACAAGTCAGGCCAATGTCCGATATTTGTGAGCTGAGAGGCAAAGTTGGCAACAATGATTAATCAATGAAGACCTGAGTCATTTTTCAGCAGTTTTATTTTTGGAAAGTTGGATGCTAGGAACAAAGGAGGTTGTTTGAAACCTCCTCATAGATATTTTTTATAATTTATTCTTAGTTAATTAAGAATAGTATTCAAACCCTTCTCATGCATTTAGAGAAGGGTCCAAAATTTTATTACGAACATTTGCAAAGAATGCGCTATTGTAAGTTTGTAGATGCCTTGATGGAATTATGGAACATGGTCTTTTCAATCAAATATCTTTTTATTGATCATTGTTGATGCACTATTGTATTCCTTGGGATACTTATTGGTAGAAGATTGAGTATGGCCTATTGTCACGAGTCAAATGAGTAGAACGGTACACATTTGGTACTATTATCATGTTTGCTAAATCCTTGTTCTAGTATTAGTGATAAGTCTATCTTACATGAATTATGTATGAAATATGCCATATCTATTTGAAGTATCAATTGCACTATTGTACAATATCAAAATAGAGAATGTCCTGTTTTATATATGATCATTAGAATATGCCATATGCTTTTCATGATTCTTTTGATTAACTATTTTCTCAAAGGAATCATCTTACAATATATTAACTCTATATAGTCTGCAATTGATCTATATCATCATCGATTACATAGACATCTTTTTATATCACATAAAAACAACAATACCTAGGTTAGATTAAAATAGATTTACTTCAAAGTTTTGCATCTTAGAATAAAGTTGTGTTAATTTCTAGTTATTCTTTTGCAAATCATTAGGAAAATCCCACAAATCATATAAACCAAAACATTGGGAAATTGGTCCCATCATATCTAGTTGGAGCCACTATCCCAAATGAAAAAGGAGCTTCTCTAAGGTCCAGACTGGGTGGTTATCCCCCTTGTTGTAGCCACATATTTATAAGGCCTCAACAGGACCTTGGTAACCAACGAGGATGAAGAGTTGGAGAAAAAGAAGAATTAATTTGAAGAGTTAAACAAAAGGGCTAAAGAGTGAGAGAGGTTATATGACCAAGTTAAGCAGGAGTTGGACACCATAAAAAAGAAGCATGCCTATTTAGGCAACCTAAAATTTACTTGTCACGCTATTTGGGATAATATCACTAAATATATTTTGAATGATGAAAATTGCGAGCAACCTACACTATTACAAGAAAAATGGGCATTTATACTATAATCTTGAAAAGAAGCGGAAAGCTCAAAAATGATGCTGGAAGCAAAGGTAGAATAATGCAAGATATTAATTCAATTCATACCAGGAAGGAGCTATCACTCCATGAAAGGTATTTCTTTGTCTGAAAATGCAACATGGTCTTTCACAAAGTAAAGCTTATAGATGAAATGGAGAGAAATGAAAAAGAAATGTCATGCACACTAATGAATATCATAGGAGATTTTGAGCCATTATTCAAGAGAGGGTTTCCCAAGTTTATTGACAATAGTCGTATTATATCATAGAAGTAAGATTACCAAATTGGTCTATAAGTAGTCAAGAATGATCCCATAGTGTTTAAAAAGTAAGGAGATGCAGTGGTACCCAAAGGCATTGCTAAGAAATCACAACACTCCTTTTACATTATGTTCAAGGTAAAAGAGATCTTGAAGGGATTATATCCACTAGAATATGATTAAATTACTAATTTAGTTGTTTCCATTAAATAAAATTGGGACTACAAGTGTCCCCTAACTAAATACTAGAGCCTGGTTTCATTGTATATAATTGCATCCCAAAAACAGTATCATAAAGAATTAAAGAATTCCACAACACCATCACAATATACCTCCCCTCAATGAAAACCATCAACATCAACTCCAAGAATGCATCACACACCTTGTTACAGGCCATTTTGTCATGTCCAATCAACTGTCTTGAAAACTAGATCAATCAACTTCCTTGACACCTTATAATAATCCCTTTGGAAAGCCTTAAGAATTCCTTCTAGAAAAAGTCCAAGTTTTCCAAGTTAATCAACTCAAAAACCTAGTTTTGGCCCCAACACACTTTTCCTTCTATTATCACTCCATAATTTCCCAAGGTTGTGAAGAGAAAACTAGAGGTAACCACGAAACCACTTGCAAAGCTCGGATCTAGCCCTTCCAACTTCAGAGAGGGATCTCTCCATATGATTTAGATTTGTTATTTTAGGATATTAGGTTAGTTATTGAGTTTCGACTTTGGTTTTTTTAAACGTTTGGTTGAAAACTACAAGGAGATCCCATTGGGCATGGAGTCATAAGTCTTTAGGTGATCAAATACAAAAATGATAGAACAAATCTAAGAGGGAAAGATAGTAAACCTTTTGGACCTTTAGAGAATTTGTGGAGTGAATGGAATGAGAATATTTAGATTCAATTAAATATAGAGCATGCTAGGATGAATTCTATACTCAATATCAATGCGAAAATATAAATATTGTTTATAAGCAAGAGGAGAGTGCATTTAAAAAAATTCAACCCTTAATCTTATTTAAACAGTAGAGATAGAAAAACATATGAAACACTGAGGAAACTAACAATTTCGCATGAGAGGAGACATCACTAATTGCCTGACATAGGAATCCTAGAAAATTTTTTATGTATTAATGAAATTCATCACTTCAGTACATGCACAACATACATCGAAGGTTTGATTTATTCATACAAATTCCAACCTTTTCTAAATTGTAATTCTAAACATTTATAGAAAACTATTACATCTCAGATCGGATTTCAAAATAAAATATATTTACAAATAATATTTTTTAAAGACATATATTTTAGATATAGAAGAAGAAAAATAGGGAAAATCTGCTAAAATTTGTTGAGTTGTTGATTTTATGTAGGAATTTGGTGATGAATGTATCTATTTTGATGAAAATGTTGTTCCTTTGATGCTGAAAATTTTGTATTTCAGTTACAACTCACTTGATCAACTCTAGCAACCAATCTCACCTTTCTTCACTTGGGATAGAAAATTTAATCATATTTCTAAACCTTTCATCCACCTTGGTGTAAGTGTCAAAATTTGGCTTATTGACAAAAAGGTGGTGGATTTCATGTTGAATATTCAAATAAAATTGTATTCCTTCTATGAATGCTTCTCCACTAATAATTCCTTTGGCCTTTACAAATTTGGAAGCATCAACACCTATATTACACAGTTGTTCTTGGATTTTTTCTAATGGGATCAATTTTCCATTAGAATGCCTTAGAGTAGGTAAACCCTTTTCCTATATGTTATCTGGGAATAATGTCCACTCGGATGCTACTATTCCCACTAAGATGGGTGGCTATCTTAGAAAACAAACAATCAAAGTCTACTATTGTTTCCTTTTATGAAAATATACAAGAGGAGAACCAAGAGGGCCAACCTGAGTCTTGCGCTTGATTTCCTCTCCTTCTTGATAGAGTTTCGTCGCTTCTCCTTTGTCTGGTCAGCTTCAAAAGAACCTGTGGAATCACAGGAACATACTACTATGCAAGAAACAAGGATCTAAATTAATGAATAATACAGGATCAAATGTGTATTAACCATATACATGCATATATAAACAAGTACACAAGAATATGGAAGGAAACAAGAATAGATTTATTCAGATGAAACGTAGCAAGACGATTACAACCATGAGCTCTGACCCAGCATCATCCTCCAGCTAGGAAGCCCTTCTTCACCTCAAGCAAAGCTAGATCACCCAATACTGTGAATGTACACAAGAAAACCAACAACACTTCTCTATAAGATACAAAATTCCAGCCTCTAGATCTCTGTGATGAGGGATCCATATATAGATGATTACAGAGAGGTGAGTCATCTTCTGGGGTCTTGATTAGTGTCTTCTCTCTGATAGTTCCTACTTCCACTTAGAGAATGATGATCTCTTACTCATCCCTGGTCGAAAATGGAGAGGCAAGTGTCAGAGGGGAAGCTTCTGGAAGATTTCATGATCTTCCACCTCGCATTTTGGTCCTTGCCATTTGTCCATTCCGACCATCACACCCTACAGAGGAGAAAATTAGTAAGCATCGCACCTTGTATACTGGGAAGGTGATATGCATCACACCCCCTGCATTGATCTTTTAGTATGGTCCAGTTTTGACCATTTATGAGTAGTTTTCAATGGAGAACTTCTAGGAGATGATGTAATTAGTCGACCTTGTTCCCTTAGGCAGTGAAGAAACACTTTTAGGGACTTAGGAGCCCTCAGTTTATGGAAATTTGTGATTTGGGTTGAAGTGCCCAAAAAAGTCTATAACAGTTGCCCCCTAAAGCATGAGGTCGTTAATCTTTCTGTTGTCGGGTGAAATGCTTTACTATGAGGATCTGAAGTTTTTCTGAGCTGGGAGGCGACCTGTAATAAGATACAATACAATAAATTATTTTGACAACATTTTTTCATGATCTAGCTGAGGCAGGCATTCCCATGCTCAACTTTATAAATTCATTTTCATGTACAAAGGACAGACAATCGTCTGTGTGACAGACTGATGATATGGACACATCATCCTTTGATTTGGATGATCATCTTTTCGGTAATGATGTACACTGGATGTTTTTATATTCTTGAATATATTGCAGTCCGGATGGATGAAACTAGATCCGGGGTCTTCAAAACTCATTCAATATTCACTCGGAGTACAAGTCGATCCATGTGAAAAATGTTTTGGAGTCGAACATGGAAAGACATTGCCTGATTACCAGCCAATGATGTAAGATGTTAACAGGTGTGAGAGGAATCACCAATAATGATAATGACCCTCAAGGTACTACAGTACAATTTACATGGTGTGAAAAGGGACTTGGCGTCGAACACCATGCAAAATCTCTTAGTCGAAGGCCATTGATGTAAACCTGTCGTCGAAAGTGAGAAACTTGCCATTGAG